>CM033748.1:6354161-6488398 GCA_019671005.1 Hibiscus mutabilis | reverse complement strand
GTCCCAGTTCATAAAAGAAAGTAAAATGCCAACATCAAATAAAATAGCAGATATGACTGATATGCACAAGGATGCGGTTCTGAAAGAGAGTAATGTAAATGGTCGGAAGAAAAGAGGGTCTTCTTCAGATGAAGACTATTTGCCTTATTTTAAGTATTAAAAAGATGAACCAGAGTGCAGAGGACCCATTAAGGATTCATCTCAGTAAGTTGTTTTGGTTGCAGATGTATCTGTTGAATTTAAAATGCGGTGGTTGTGTTGAATGTTAGAGGATTGTGCCATCTAATTCAAACTTTTTTTAACTTTTTTTATGTTAGGTATGAAGAGTATGTGAATGAATTTCGTGAGAAATACGAATCTTACAAGGACTTGGAGAAGATCCTACAGACCTACAGGTATTGTTTAGACCTCAATTCTTTCGCTCATTTATGAGGTTTGGTGGACTTTGTACTGTCTTTGACTTGGTCGATGAACTAACCTCTTAATATAGGAATCAATTTGAAAAGTTGGGTATGGACCTCGAATATTCGAAAGGTAGGGACAAGGAGAAATATTACAAGACCTTGGACCAATTGATGGAGTCCTATCACCAATGTGGAATGGTAGATATTTTCTCTATTTTCTTTGGTATATCTTTTTTCTTATTGACGTGGGATGTTTTAAGACCTGGAATCCTCAAAAGATTTTGTTTCACTATTACTGCTTGATATTATCAAGTTTAGTTATTGATGCAGATTTAAAATTAGGTTCTGCAATATGACTCTGACCTCCTTACTGCCATTTAATTAGCAAGAAGATGATAAATAGCAGGGAACAGTCTTTTCTTATTTTAAGGAGGTGTTTAGAGTTTAACAGAACGGATTGAGGGATAAGATCATTTGCTAGCTGCAAAATTACTTCATTATGTGATTGTCTTGAAGTTTGTACATGATGATCATTAGGCAGTAAGAAACTATTGCGGTAGGCTTCATTACGGTATCTGCTGCTTTGCCTTATAAGAAAATGTCAGTGCTTTCTATTATTTAGAAAATGCAAGGATGTTGAAGATCTGTATATGTTCTGAAATGTCCCTGGTGTCCATATTTTACTTTAAAAATTGAATTTTTTTTCCGTTGGATTTATGTTCTGATCAATTGCTGTTTTGATTGACAGAGACATAAAAGATTGAAGAAAACATTTATTGTGCTTCATCAAGAACTGAAGGTTATTGCTAGTAGTATCATTTAATCTCTTTTCTTTCTTCTTTCCTTATGATTGGTAACTCGAGAGTTTCTTCCTTATTCCAGAACCTTAAGCAGAGGCTCGTAGAGTACACTAAGTCACACTCGAGTGATTGATATTGAATTATTCGAAACCTGTCATTCTAACAGATTCTATCCTCTATTTTCATACCTGAGCTGCAATCGCCTTCGCCTTTCAGGTAGACATTCTTACAAACAGTGATGTGTTGCTTTGCCTCTTTAAGAATGGAGCACTTGTAAATGGTTATAGTTGGTCGTTCAAGGTGATTGGAATACATGGCATTTGGGTCCCATGGTCCTTGAAGGATTGAAGGTGTGATATGCGAATAGGCTGAACCCAGATTAGGCGTGTACAATGTGTAGGATTTTGGCTTTCGGCCCCCAATTTTGTTCTAGATTTTTTTGACAGCTTTGTTTAATCTTTGCTTGCTACCAACAATTTGTTTCAAATTATTGAAAAAATAAATACAAGTGAAAAAAATAAAGGATAGACTTTGAAAGTACAGTGATTTAAAAAAAAAACTTAGCACTACCATTTCATCGTGTATTTATGTACTTTCTCAGTGTTTTAGCTAATATAATATATCAACTAAATCTCGGTTATTTTACTTCAAATCATTTTTTTTTGAAACTCAAAAGTTAAAAGTAAATGGTATGGAATGTTTGGATTTGAAGCTCAAAAAAATAAAAGCATGAAAATAATAAAAGTGATTATTCTCTCTTGAAATCAGATGGGAAAATATTGAATCAACAAAAGTCTTGTGTCTAGTCATATGTGAGGATGAAGAAACTAATAACAAAGATTAGATATTAAACAGGGAGTTGTAATTAAAAAAAGAATAATTATATATTTAGTACCTCACCTATTCTCGAGTTATTGTTTTAGTATTCACCTATTTTTAACGTTATATTTTGTTTCTATTTTAGTATTCAGTTGTTAAAAAATTAACAGCATGCTGACTATGAAAGAGAAAAGCATGTGGTAGACTGACTAGGAAATAGAAAATTACATGTGGCATGCTGTCATGTCATTTTTTTTCTCCTAATCAGCATGCTATGTGTTTTTTTATGATTTTAGTCGACGTGGTATGCTGACCAAGAGTGAGAAAATGACGTGGCGGCATGCCACATGTGGTTTTCTTTCTCAAAGTCAGTATGTTGTTATTTTTTTACGACGGGGTATCAAAATAGAAATAAAACGCAGTGTTAGATACTATTTTATAAAAAATAATAGGTGGATGTACTAAAATAGAAACGCGAGAATAAATGGAGTACTAAATATGTAGTTAACCCTTAAAAAAATTATCCCCATACACCACCATTGACCATACCCAGTGAGCATCAAGGTGGATCCCAAATCGCATGTCCATCCCAAGTTACATCTGTTGTTTGATTACCATTTCTAACGAGGAAGACAAAACGAAATAACCATATACAAATTTCCATAACAATAATAAAAAAACAAGACAATGTTCCAAAAATTCTGTCATGTTCAATTGACTCCATCTGTTTTTTACAAACCTATCATGTCCTGCCTCAAAATTCTATTGCTTTTTTTTTTAATCTTGCCCTGTTCAGGTTTAAACCGAGTCGAGACCCGCCGATTTTAAGTATTTTTATCATTCATAATCTGTTTTATTAGTTTGTCAGTTATTCAGTAGTAAACTAATTATTTCTTCAAAGCTATCATATATGTGATTATGGAACTTAAGGACAATGATATGAAGTAGTGCAAGTGGTGGGAAAGTGTAGCATGAGAGTGCAATGTTAAATTTTTTAAATATGAATAATTAAATTTATTGAATTAATTTTAATTTAAGATTAAATTCATATAATGCATAAATTTTGAAACTAAAAAAATTATTATATCTGATAAAATTTTAATTTTAACGACAAAATAATTATTTATCACAATATTTTAATTGTAGTTGAATAATTAAATTGTTATTTTATAAAAGGTGACATGTTTATAACAAAATTTATAATTGGAGTGTTATTCCATACACAAAGTATAATTTTTTTTTTGTTTCTACAATAGCCTTAATTTTAAGATTTAAGGTTTTAGTTTAATGTTTAGAATTTAGAAATTTTAATGTAGGAATTTATGATTGGGTAAAACTTTGATACACAGGCTGTGTAAAATTAATTTTACATAAATCTATGTATTTACGCTATAAAAACCCAAATTCTAAATTCCTAACCCTAACCCTAAAAACTAAACCCTAAACCTTAAGTCCTATGCACTAAATTCTAAACACTAACATTAAATTCTAAATCCTACAACCTAAACCCTTAAACCTTGAACTCTAACCCTTAAAACTAGAAGACACGTGTAAAATTTTGTATCAAAATTTTTTCTTTTATGATTTAGAGTATAATTAAAATTTAAAATTAGAATTTAGGGTTTAAATCGCATGTAATTAATTTTATCCCATAAGAATACATAGTACATGTCATCTTCAAATGTAATAACACCCGTTTGATTGTATGAACGAATATTATTCAGCGGTTTAAGAATAATCCTATGATACCCACTTGCGTACAGTTACCAAAATAGGTTATTTATTTTTTACTTCTTAATATATAATTTTCATTTCTTTCTTCCCACAAGCTGCTATAAGTAAAGCCAAGAAAATAAGAGGGTATCTTTTTATTACTATTTGATGATCCAAACAGAAGCCTTTCATCATTCGTTTTTTTTTTCGTTCTTAAAGCTCTCTTCTTCACACTAATCTCACTTTCGCTCTTTTTACTCTCTGCTCGTACATTTAGCCAAAAAAGCCCATTAAATCTTTGACCAGAAAATGGATTAAAACTTTTTTTGAACTAAGAAAATGGATTAAAATCTGAATATGCACTTAGAAATCTTTCAAGAAAAACCCAGAAAAACCGAAATTTTAATCAAGACAAGCGGCAAAGGAATCAAAGAGTAATCTTCATATCCGGAATTGTCTTTTTCCCAGATCTTTTTTGGTTGTTTAAACTGGCTTTCTCTTTCACTGCCACTAGATCCTTTTTCTTTCATAAACCCTTTCAAGCTTAGATTTTAATGCCTGTTTTAAGATTTTATTTTCTGGGTTTATCTTTGTTTCTTTTCGTGATTTTTAGTTGCATGCAGGAGTAAGGTTTATGTTTTCATTTCAAAAAATTCAGGGTTTATAGGGCGTTTGCATTTGTTCAAAACGGAGATTAAGGATTGGGTTTGAAAGATTAGATTTCTTTAACCATTTATTTTCTTTGGAGGATTTTCTTGGAGGGGGTATCTGATGGGGAGCCCCGACGAGCCCAACATAAGGGGCATTGATGCGTCGGTGGGTGGCTTGGTTTGGGTCCGACGCAGAAACGGTTCTTGGTGGCCGGGTCGGATTATGGGCCTTGACGAGCTCTCCGAGGGTTGTTTGGTTTCTCCAAGATCCGGTACACCTGTTAAGCTTCTTGGTCGTGAAGATGCAAGCGTGTGAGCCCAGTTTTAATCTCTTAATCACTTTTTAGATTTCATTTAGATAGGGTTTAAAGGCTTACATTCCTATTGACGATTCATTGTAGTTGTTTTCTCGTGTTTAAATGTATTTGTTTGGTAGTTTTGATAGTTTTGTTAATTTTGGATTCTTTGTATATAAATGGGGAAGAATTTGCATGTATTACATATATAAAATTATCTATGGTTCCATTTTGAGGAGAAGATTGCTAGTTTGTGGTTTCGGTCTATACATCGCATTTTTTCGTGGCATCTATGGTTTTTGTGGTAACATATGGTGGAAAATGGAGTATTTGAATCAAATTGAAATGCCTGTTTGTTTGCTTTGGTGCATTAGGCCTGTTGTTTGTGCTTTTAGAGAACCATTTAAGTCCTGAGGTATACTATCTTTTGATTAAAATCTTGTGTGGCTCTTTTTTAACTAATTGAAACTTTAACATTCGGTAACTTGAGATTTATTTTTTCATTTAGCATTTTGATTTTATATTAGACTGGTCTGGATTTTACTCTCTAAGATCCCTTTATAAATGTTGTAGTGAATAGGTATTGGTAAATTTCTAAATCAGTTCAGTAGTTGAGTGATTGTTCTGTCACACCGTAGTAGAGGTTGTAATTGTCACTTGTCACAAATGTCACCTTTTAGCTTTCAGATTATGTATCGATCCATTAGAAAAATAACATAATTAACTAATATTTGAATAGATGACTGCTTTTTTGTCCTTTTTAGATAATGGCAAATTAGGCTGAAGGTATTACCTTTATATCCCATCATTATCTTTAAATCTTGTTCAATGTTGTATGATTTATGAGTAAAGCATCGTTAGTGCTGCATTTGCTTCTTCCAATTTCAAAATGATCGACTCCCTTCCCATCAAATAAAAAATTTATCTTGAATGTTTTGTCTTTGAAGACTGGAATATGTTGCTCCAATGATTGTCATCAATTGGAAAGAGTTTACCGTGCTTGGAATGCGTTCTCGTTACTTTGTTGATTAAATCTCTTTCATTTCTGGATTTAGGGACTGGTATAATCTTGAAAAGTCTAAGAGGGTGAAGGCCTTCCGTTGTGGAGAATATAATGGATGTATTGAGAAAGCAAAGGCTTCGTCAGCAAATTCTAGCAAGAAAGCAGTGAAATATGCTCGAAGAGAAGATGCTATTCTTCATGCTCTTGAGATTGAGAGTGCACGCTTGGGCAATGATCATCCAGATTATTTCTCTAGAAAAGTTAATTCTGGTGGTGACAAGGGTAGTCCGGCCAGAGAATCACCCACCATGTCACATTCTGCGAAAGAGAATGAGGAAATGTCTGATGAAATGAGTGGATCTGAGGATGCTTCAGATTCAGCTCCAGAATTATCACAGTCTGGAATGTCGTTTGAAGAGCCAAATCATATCAATGGTAATAAGGGTCATTCTAAGCTGATAAAAAGAAGAAAAACCCCAAATGATTCTGAGGATGATGGATCAGTAAGAATCAAGCGCATGAGAGGACTTGATGATCTAGGTATTGGTGTAGGATCAAAAAGAAATGCCCAGGCTGTAGGTGCACTTGAGCTAGTTCAGCAAGATAATGCTTCATTCTATGGACCAAATGCTGGAAGTTGCCTTTCTAATGGAGGTCCCATAAATGGTAGCAGAAATCATTCATCAACAGTGAAAAGAAAGAGATCTCAAGTGGCAAATGTTCATGAATTCCTCAAAAGGAAAAGCCGTCGTCAACCATTAACCAAGGTTTTGGAGAGTACAGCTATTGTGTCAGTTCCAGTTGTTTGTCATGAACTTCCAAGCTCAAGTGGTTCACCCCTTCAGGGACTTTCTGACAGAAAAGTTTCAGGAATTGATTCTAAAGAATCACACAAAAGTGCACCTGCAATAATTTGCAACGGCCACAACAACAATACTAATAACTCAGATAGTACTGGAGTTTCATGCGAGAATGGAGTCTCCTTAAATGCTTCTGAACATGTTGCCGATGCTGATGCATCTCTAACTAATAATAAGACAAAAGAAAATGGAAGTTCCATCTTATCAGAGTTAGCTGAAAATGTATCTTCTAACAGGCTATTTGATGTGCCATTTGTTGGAGAAGATAAGCCATTTGCAGGTATTCTGGTTATACATTTATTAACTGTAGCGTTTCTTGTTACCACTGCATCATTCTTGTGTGCATAAACATACTCTTCTGTTTTGGACCTTTGGTTTTGTACTTTTGTTGCAGCTGATGGGTAATCTAGTTTCTAGATTGTTGTTTATTGTCTTGTTAATGTTCATCATTTTCATCATATGTCTACATAATGTTGGTTTTGTCTGCCTCCTTTAAGATATTCTCCCTGCATTTAGCTTTTACCATGGCTTGTGGTGAGTTATGAATTATCTCTGTCTTAATAAATAATAAGATATATATTTATGTGTTGGGAACTACATAACTCATGTCTTGTGTTTACATGACTGTGTCTAATAATATTTATGCTACACGGACACAGACATATACTTAGTTCTGGTTGTGTTGAGTTGTTCTCCATCTTGTTAGACTTTTTAGGGCTTCTAAATATCTATAGCTGATGAACTGCAGGCAATTTTGTGAGTTTGTATGTGAGAGGATTGAAAGTTAAACACATTGATGTTTATGCTCTCACTCTATCAAAGGGCTGAACTCAAAACTGCATGGAAATAAGTCCATAATTTGGACCTATAACTTGAATGATACTGCTAGTGGTTCTCGTTGAATCACAATATGCCGGGAGATTAAAGCTCCGTTCGGCGGAGTTGTTGGAAGCTTGGTTTGGGAGAAGAAGCGGCGTTCTGGGCTGAAAATTCCAGCTTTTCCACAAGCTGCGTTTGAGACCAAATCAGGTGGAAAACGGGGTGAAGCAGCTCAAAAGTTGAGGCGTTCAGTGGAGCTTCTCTGTTCGGCTGCCAAAAGCGATCCCAAAAGTTGCGCCGAACGGAGCCTAAGTTGAATTTAGATCAAGTGAATCACAATTTGTTTCTTTCTCAGCCAATTGAATTTGATTAGTCTGCTTCCTTCTGCATCAACTTCTATTCTTTTCCCCCCCTTAATGTGATGATGTCGAGTTAACTACATTGTCTTATATAATAGATTTAGAATAAGAAGGAATTTAATTCTGATAATGTTTCAATTTATGTTTTTTCTTGCAAAAGCTCCAGTTTGTGATAACTAGATGCAAGAATGTTCTTCCATAAATTGGTTCCTTTACCTTTTACTCTCCTCTTCTTGCAGCTGTAGAATTTTAAATATTTTTATTATTGTTACTGATAAATCACTTCATTCTGGCAGAATTTTCTCCAATATTTGTATCTTGTTCATCTGAGACTCCTGAAGTTGGCAATTTGGGAAGGCAAGCTGAAATTGAGGGACATAATGAGCTTGGTTGTACCAAATCAGTAGATGTTCATGCAACTAATATTATCCAGAGGATAGAGAATGGAACTGCTGAGTGGCAGTTAAAAGGAAAGAGGAAATCACGACAAATAAGTAAAAACCAAAAACATGACTCGAGAAAATATCTTGAAGCAGATGATGAACCAAATGCTTTTTTAGCAGGTATAGAGCGCTTGGATGGATTTTCTCAGGGTTCTGATCAGAAAGTTGACTGTGATGGTGTTGGTGGGTCAGTTGCTCCGCACTCTTGCACCTTGCAACCCAAGTTCAAGCCAGTTGTTGAAGAGCAGCATGATGGTTTGCAGGACTGGAAGTCTGTGTCTCAGGAGCCTCTTGTGGGGGGGTCAGGAGCAGAAGCAAAAACACTAGCTGATGGTTCTCTGACTCCTCAAAGGTCACTTCTATACCGTCAGTCCTGTTATACAGTTCACTCCAGATATCATGCGACAGATTCTCCTGGAAAAGCTTATTCTGCTGATTTGTCACTATATGATGTTAAGATTGAGGTGAAAGCTAACTATCGGCCACAGCATGTTCCGTTAGTTTCCCTTGTGAGTAAGCTGGACGGAAAAGCCATAGTTGGTCACCCTCTAACAGTTGTTGAGGTTTTGAGTGATGATTACCATGGCAATCTTCTCCGTGAACCCTCTATGGAGGGCACAGAAAAGTCTGTAAATGGTCATTTAGCGAAGCAAAATTCATGTGGACGAGTCCCTAGGAAGCATATGAAATTGCAATCGCATATCCCACCCCATAATTCTGCAAAAGCAAAGAAATCAAAGAAATCTGGACTATTGTCTAAGAAGACCCGGAAATTGTCTTCATTGAGTGGTCATAGGATAGGTGCAGGTGATCGGAAACCGGTAGCAGAGAAATCCAAGGGTCCAGTAATAGCTTGTGTTCCTCTAAAGTTGGTATTTGGTAGGATAAATGAAGCAGTAAATAGCTCTGCACGATCAACATACCGGCCTTTAACATCCGGCAATCCATGAGTAGATGATCCCTGCTATAGCAAATGCGGTCACATCCGGCGGATTATGTTCAGTCGAAAACGCATGCTGGTTATGGCGGCAGCAACTTGCATGCGTGCATTCATTCTCTGCACGGGTAAAATGAATGCCGTTGTACAATTGAAAATCGTATTGGATTGTTGTAGAAAAAGAAAAGTGGTAGGGGGGGTATGAATGGAGGATGATAAATTGTATATATGAAAAATGTAACATGAATTGGGGTTGTAAAGCAGAGGGTAACATCCATGACCTGATTTTGGTTTTTTCTTTCTTTAATTTTATTTCATAAATTTCAGGTTGATTACCAACATTGATTTTCTTTGTTTTGTTTTTATGTATCTACGTTTTTCTATTGGATTTGAGACTCTGCTATCGCAATTTATTCACAATTCCCAAAACACCCCTTTCTTTTAGTATGGTTTGTATAATTTTTTTTTGATAAATAAGAAAATACTACTATAAGCGTCGTTAAAAACCTCCTAAAACAAGCAAGACACGACACTACCCACACATCACGCCTGCCCTTAACCAGCAGGGTCCTCACGTTGGCTAGCATAGGAATTTTCGGCCTCATGCATCTCCCATCTAGGAATGTTCGAGTGTTGGATCGAAGGAGAAACATATTGCTGCTGCGGGATCACTTGTAATGGCGGCTCTTCAAAGGATATTTCCCCTTTAGTGTTGGATTTGTATAATATTTGATATTACGATATTTCTCTTCACTTGTATTACAAGTATGATAAAAATTAATATTTTAAATTCTCATTTAAAAACACATTGATTAATTAATAATTTTATTTTATTATTTTTACGATTTATTAAATTATAATCTTATGAACAAAATATTAAAATAAAAACAAAAATGTTTAGTAAATCAAAAGAATTAAAAAAAGAAGAAAGAAAAACTTTAAAACATTGAATTAACGGGCTGCAAGAGCCCAAAAGCAAACCAGGAGTGGACCCGTTGAAACCCTTGCCTGTAATCAGTTTATATTTATTAGACTTGCTAGTTTCTGTCTCCATATTATTAACCCCTAAAAATAACAGGCCATCTTTTTATTTTAGCTCAATTTAATTGTTCATTTCTGATTTCGTTTGATTTGTTTGGAGGATTTTAATCTTAGTGTGTGGATCTGGTCCAGTGAGGTGCAGGGAAAGAGAAGACGGCGACAGTTCCCGGACAGTTGATTTGGGAGGTAGTGAAGAAGAAGAATTGTTTTCTGGAGAAGCAATTTGGAAGAGGAACTGCTAGCCTTCAGTTCAGCAATGAACCCAACAATCTGTACAACCTCAACTCCTACAAACATTCTGGTCTTCTTTTGATCCAAAAGTTTCTTTCCTTTTTCCTTTTCCCATTATTGTTTTTGATTTGAGGATGTTGATCTTAGGTTATTGGGAACGCGATATCGTAGTTATTTTCCTTTCCTTTTTCGTTTTATTAAAAACCAAAACGGAAACGATGTGAAATGGTAACTGATTTAGAGCTCCAACAAATGTGGAATAGTCCGAATCTGAAAAGATGAATTTATGACTTTTACAATCTATGATGCCTATTTGTCTAATGCATTTTCTTCCATCCCGTCCATTCGTCAGACACTGAGCACTTTACACATTCCTGGTTTTAACTTGACTTACCCTTTGCTGCCTAATGACATTAGGGTTGGCAAACAAGAAAACAGTCACCATTCAAAGCGGGGGCAAAGACCAGTCTGTGCTGCTAGCAACCACCAAGACTAAGAAGCAGAACAGGCCTTCCAGCTTGCTTCACAAGTCTGTCATGAAAAAGGAGTTCCCCAGGATGGTCAAAGCAGCAAAAGCCAGGTAAATCGATATAATTTTGTGAAACATTTCTTAATTCTTTTACCAGATTTGTCGTTGATGACATCAACTGATTGTTGGGCTTGTCTTTCGTGCGAAAGAAATTGTTTGTCTAAGATCACATTCAAAGCCACCTTTTTTATTTCTTATCACATTCAAATATAATTTTTCTTGTAGATGTTGCAGTGATGTAAGAAGGATCTATTTGTTGGGTTCTTCTGTGAAATGTACTTGTATGCTTGGCTTCTGAGCTTTGAAAGTTATATAATGTGTTTCAATGCTTATTGCTGTGGTTATGCATATAGATTTTCATTGATATTCTGAGACTTCTCACCACAATGTGCTATTTTATGAATATTTTTTCTCATGATGGATGTTCCAAACATTACAAGTGACAGACAACTACTACAGGCCGGATTTAACAAAAGCAGCCCTCGCAAGGTTGAGTGCTGTGCACAGGAGTCTGAAGGTAGCCAAGTCTGGTGTCAAGACTTGAGAATTTTGATAATTATAAAAGTAATTAAAATACAAAATTTATAACTAAAACACGTGAAAAAAGGGTGGAGGGGAGGGGGTGAAGCCTGAGGAGATGTTATTCTTCAGCAGTCCCTTCCATTGCATCTAATATGGCGATTGTTGTGTTTAAGTATAAAGACAATATCGTCCATTTAATCTGACTTTGGGTTCTCATCAAGATAGAGATTTATATTTAGGCAGGATTGGTTGGTGAATGAAAAGAATATTGAATGGCAGATTCCAAACAAGGTGGTTGAAGCATTTATGATTAATAAAATTAAAGTAAGAAGAAAATCCATAAAACCATGTCTTAATTTACATTAGTTAGAGAATGGGCTTCTCAAATTGTGTATTAAGACGTCGGTATCAATTGATAAAGTTTTTGTTTCTTATAACTACTAATCAAACATATCTGGTAACCAAACCTGCTGTATAATTATTCTCAATTGTCCAACAATTTTCTAATTTAAACCCACAGTTTTATTTAAAAAAATACCATTTTATTAAGAGTTAGAAGTTCATATGTTCTTATAACTCAACACGCTTATACATATATTCTTAGTCATAGACCAAAGTTTTATAGGAAATTAGAAAACCGTCTGCAAGTATGTTGAAAAGTCTGGTCAATTTAAGCTGTGCCGTGTTACTGAAGTTCTATATGTGTGTGCATGTTTCAGTTTCAGCAATCATTTACAGCATCTTGCGTTGGTCCCAATAGGTGATAGGACATGCATAACCATGTCCATCAAGAGAAGTGTTGGTGTGGAGGACAATGGCAACAAAGCCGTTGGGAGCATCGCCGGCAGTCGTAGTATGAGAGCGGGCTGAAGCTTTAACCAATGTTTCTCCTTCACGGAGGTTCCAATGGAACCTGGAGTATCATCTTTGAAGGAGCTAGATTCTAACAAGTTGAAGGCTGAGATAAAGCGATGGGCTAAAGCGGTTGTGGGATATGCTCGTCAAGTGAGTGGTCGTCGTTTGGGAAGAAGCTCCAGGAAAAGTAATCGATCTCGAAGCTCCTCATTGCATGCGGCATAGCTATAAGCTCGTTGCAGGCCTCCAAGTAGATCTTGTATTGATTGTTTGTGGATGGAGATCTTTTCCTGTTGGGAACTTGGCAGAATATCAATCTATTCTGTACATCTGAGTCTAGAGATTGGGAGAAATAGGTGATGATATCCAACCCAAGATGGTATCAAATCCATGACCATGGCTGGTAGTGATAGCATTCAAGGGTTTAGATTGATTCATAGAAAACAAAACCTGTATATAGTTACATAAACTGTTAATGATGATTCAAATCATAGATAGTGCAGAAAATCGTCGAGGTTAATGTTCTTGAGTGATATAAATTTTAAAAAATTATTGGGAAGCAAGCTTTCAAGCAGAATGCTGCCTCATGTTTGGTGTTTGATTCTTTCTTTCTTCCGTTCCAATCTGATCAAATTAAGTAATTTTATAGTGCTGGATAAGAGAATATTTTCTCTACATTATATGGGTTGGTATTGCTTATTTAGGAAGAAAAGGAAAATTTTGTTGAATGGTCCGCCCTTTACGCGGATTTTCTACTTTCGTCCCGTTTTCCCTTCCCTAACCAAAAAAGAGAAAGAGAAAGAAATTCCTGAATCTTTCGCTGCAGACGAACAAAGAATCTAGCCATGGGCAACACCGAGAAGCTCATGAACCATATCATGGAACTCAAATTCACTTCCAAATCGCTGCAACACCAGGCGAGGAAGTGCGAGAAGGACGAGAAATCTGAGAAATTGAAGGTAAAGAAAGCGATGGAAAAAGGTAACATGGATGGGGCTCGAATCTACGGATCGATGCGCATTCAGGACATTTTAGGGTATACAATTGAAGAGCAAAAAATAATAATCCGGCATTTCATTCAATGTCAGTATGATAAAATTCGATTCATTTTACTCATTGCAGGTAATTTGCAGAAGATGTCCGAGACAATGGATCAATTCGAGAAGTAGTTTGTGAATATGGAGGTCCAGGCAGAATTTATGGAGAGTGCTATGGCTGGTTCTACTTCATTGTCCACACCGGAAGGTGAGGTCAACAGCTTGATGCAACAGGTTGCCCATGATTTGCCACAACCAGGTGCTCATGCTGTGTCAACCAAGACAGAGGAAAAGGTTGACGAGGATGATTTGTCGAGGCGACTTGCTGAGCTTAAGGCTAGAGGTTAGAGAAATGATGGATTTGATTTGAATGATCTTGTGACATAATAGCCCTATGATGTTTGGAATCATTAGTGCTCTGCTTAAAACATCTTATTCCATAGGTAAATTTGACTGAAATGGTTTCCCTAAGAACTTCATCTGTACCAATGTAAAAGGATTAGAAAAAGAAGAATACAAATTCTAGTCTGATAATATCCAATCAAACATTAGTATGCCCTTCAATAACATGTTCCCTGGGCTTCCAACTTAATCTAAAACAATTAACTTTGAACTTAGCTTTATATATGACCTCAACCAAGCAATCCATTAGGATTTACTTTTGCCATTCACAAGGTCCTCAGTTTCGACTTTATCCAGAAAGTGTCGCCAGCATTTGTTACCTGTAGAATTGTATGTGCAGCAGCCGGGATCCTTCTTTGTTGCCATTAGTTTCTTACGGACTAGCTGTAGCTCGGGAACAAGAAAAGTTATACAGGTAAAAGTAAGGTTCTAGTTCCAAAAAGCAAGGCTATTAACCACAGAATTTATTACATGAGCGCATACCCTCGGAAACCTTTAGTTTCAAAGGGCATCATACCTTGCGGAGATTGCTTTTCGAAGTTGAGAATGATGACAGTGTCGCTGGATGACATGTTCGTAAAATATCATCTAAAAGATCCTCGAGGGTAACTGATGACTTCACCACATCAAGTTTGAGATCATAGACGTGCGGAAGAAATAATATTTCCGTTGGATTCTCATAAATGAGAATGTTCTTGATTAAGCATAACAAGCAAGACAGCAGAAATTTGTCTTAGATGTGTATAATAACATTTCTTGATAAGAACAGTATAAAAGCAAAACCGGAAACGAAGATACCTTATCGCAGCGGACCACCAATTTCAAACCTCTACTATAATCAAACTTCTTAAGAAATTTTTGCAAACTAGCAGCAAACCAAGGGGCATGCTTATCTCCATTGTGGAATCGAGGTTCACCTTTCTTAGATGGTTTAAAGCAAAGCTTGGCTTCTTTTAAACTCGAAGGATTCAAGGACGTAAAGGGCATCATCCACTCACCTTTGTACTCCAATGTAAGAAGGTTTGGGGTGTCGATGTCAGCCTCCTTTAGCTGCTTGCATTCTCTCAAGATGAGTGTCTTAAGCTGATAGCTTGATATTGTAATATTTTTCAAGGCATCACACTTGCTTAAGACCAACTTCTCAAGGACAGGGAAACAAGACAGATGATTTTGAAATGACTCATCCTTCAGTGTAGCATCTTCCAAGGTCAAACTCTTAAGTGTGTTGCATGTCAACAAGTCAATTTTGCAGTGTCTTCTTGCCGCAACATACCAAAATGTTTCAAGATTTGGTGCTTGAAGGTCAACTTCATTCAGCTCTGTGCAAGCGTGCAAATCAACCCTTTTAAGTTTAGGAAGATTTGAAACCATTAAAACTTTTAATCGAGTTGCGTAGACAAGTCTAAAATCCTCAAGCAGAGGGCAGGCATGGACTATTTTCTCTATCATCTGCTCTTTGACAGAGAGCTTTGCGAGGCACACTTTCTGCAGATTAGAAAGATTCAGATTATTACAAGGTCCCAACTTACACCCATTTACTCTTAATGAAGTTATCATTCTGGAAGCAAATACAGATTGAGGTAACCTGTAGCGTTTATGCACATGCGAAGGGACATGGAGATCCAACTCTTTGATGTGTTCTCTTAATGCCATATCAATCCACCGGTCCATACTAGTAGTCAGTTGAGAATTACAGTAAGTCACATGAAGGACAAGTTTCTGTACACTCCTATTGTTTTGCTCAGGACATCTTTGCAGGGTTCTATCGACGTAGTTTTCAAACATCTCCGCACTTTCTTCTATCCGTGTCTGCACTTCAAAAGATGATTTTAAACCTCTTAGCTGACGAAGGAATTTCCGTTGATCAAAGACTAAACTTGAGAAAGAATCCCACATGTCTCTCCATCTCCTAGACAGGATGCTAGTTCTAGCTGCATCTTTGTTACAACGCAGGAGACCAATAATCTTATGGATAATATCTTCAGGCAATTGTGAGATGTAATCCACGCCATCAACTCCTTGCTCCATGCTTTCTGTATCTATCCTGATGTCTGAATCAGCTTGCTTTCGCTTTTTCTTAACATTAACATTGGATTCAAACGACATTCCGTGAACAGATTCTTTCCAGATGGTTTCTTCCTCAGAGGTTTCTGCACAAGAATTCTATTTAAAATCAACTTGATCCACTACTGACGAATCTATGCAGTTTGTCATACAATGAAGAATGGACAAAATCAACCAAAGTATGAACAAGAAGATCTAAGGAATGCACAAAATAGTTTAAATAAACTAAAAACCATAGGGAAAACTTTTCCCAGGGTGGATACTGAACTTCTTAAAGTTCACTAGCAAATTAGTTCTTAACAAAAACTCAGTTCACTTTGTTAAGTTCTGCTTTTTAACACATCATCCACTTGAAAATTGTATATTTATGTAATTGAGAAGATTCTCAAATTACCATCTCAATGAGAGCTCCAAAATTACGGCTACATGATTTTCTATTCAGATTGAACTCATTGAATATACTAAAATAACTTCTTTTTAATTGCAATGAAAAAGAAGAAAAAAAGGGTTTTTGATACAAAATTCATCAGCCTTCCTACCCCAGACATAAAGACGACTGATTTTAAAGCTTTTTTCCACTACATTTTTTTTTTAAAAAAATCTGGCTTTTAAACAACTTCAACTCTAAAACTCTAAAGATAGAATTTTTCTTAAACATGGCTTTCTCGGGAACCAAACAGAAAGCAACCCAGTTTAAAGGTAAAAACAAAAAGCATAAAGTCGGGGGAATCTTTTACCTCGCTAAGCCAATACTTCGAAGAAGTGCTGCCACAAGACACACACTAGAGAGAAAAGGGTAAATAAAGCGTCAACGCGACTGTTCATTCTTAATTGGGCTTAGGGTTTAAGGGTAGTTAGGGATCCACACATATAAATGTAAAATTAGATCGATTTAAATAAAATCATGTTTAGTTTGAATATAAAAAAACTTATGTAAAATTAAATCGATTTAAAAATAAAATCCGATTTGATGAGTACAATTTCGATTTATTCCAAATCATTTCATATTAATCACATTTTTTAAGAAAATAATGCTACTAAACACAGCTAGTGAAATGAGCCGTACAGTCCATAATTCTAGGCTTCGGCGTAATATTTTATTTGTACAGTTAGGCCTAATATTATTGGGTTTGGCCAGCTAAAGTAAACATTAATATGGGAGGTGAATGTAAAACTTCAAGCGTGACATGATTCTGCTGGATCGATGTTACTATGTTATGCTTTGTGCTTGAGTTTATTTTATGTTTTCAGGTCATATTTACGTTTAGATTTGTATTTAAATTACTGGATATTTATATAAACTTTGATTTATTATAATTTGTTTTATGTATATTTTAATATATTTTCGTGTTTATATAATTTTCCATATATATATATATATTATTTTTAAGGCTTAAATGTCAAATTAGCCCTCAATAAAAAAATAAAAAACTAATTAAGTTCTTATGAAAAAAATTCACTCTATTTAATCCTCAAAATTCAAATTGCACCCAATTTAGCCCCTCCGTTACGTTGACCACATTAATCATCAATCCCTTCTAACTGTCAAATATAGAAAGACGCGTGCCACATCATTAAATAGTTAAAAAAATCTAAAAAATTGTAAAACTAAATTATTAAATTAATTTTTTTCTTATTTTCCTTTAATCTTTTATAAAATCATAAAATCATATTTTTTTCTAAAATTTCCAAAGTTTCATTTCTTTCAAAAAAAAACCCCCTAAATCCCTAAATCAAGCATTGACACCGATTTAACCATCGGTCACTTTCCGCAGCAGGAAAACCCTTCCCATCTTCGTCGTCCTACTACCGTCGCCAGAGCCCACTGTAGCCCTTGCATGCATTCTCATTGTTCGACACCCCTTGCATCACCCAACCTGTTCTCCCTCGAGATTTCTTCTGCCCAAGCAGTAGGGGTGTTCAAAAATACCCGACCCGACCGACTCTATGATAAGATTATATAATTAAAACTTTTATTAGTTATGAATTTTTTATTAATAAAATAAAATGATTTAAAAAAACAAAAATATGGGAACCCTTTACCCAAATTTTTGGGTACCCGGGTTCACGAGTACCGGGATAGTGGGTACCTGGTTAAAGCGAGCCGGGACACGGGCTGAAGAATCTAGTACCCGGGACTTTGATACCCGATAATGAACACCCCTACCAAGCACCGTCGTCTGCCACAACACCAACAACTTTCACCATCAATTAAATTGATTCGGGGATTTGGGTATATAGGGTTAGAGTTTTGGATTAGAGATTTGAAAATTTTGAGTATTTTGGAAAAGTTTGAAATTTTAGGGTTTTATAATAAAAATATTTAAAAAATATACAAATTTTAAATATTATTTCATTATAAATATTTATATATTTTTAAAATTTATTAAAATTATTTTTATATTTTTTAATTTTAAGTAAAATATTTTTATAAGTTTTTTATAATATTATTTTTTTACAAATTTAAATATTTTTTAGATTTTCTTGAATTTTTAAAATACTTTAAAATATCTTTTAATTTTAAATATATTTTTTACATTTTTAAATATTTTTCATATTTTTTTATAATTTTTTGAATTTTAAATATATTTTTTAAAAATTTGTAAATGATTTTTACGGTTTTAATGATGTGGCACTTTCAGAGTGTGCCACGTGTCACTATCTTATTGGCTATTTGTGAGTTAACGATCAACTGTAACAGTCAACGTTATGGAAATGCTAAATTGATTGTAATTTGAATTTTAAAGGCCTAATTGATTGTAATTTGAATTATGAGGGCTCAATTGGATGAGATTTTTTTATAAGGGCTTAATTGATTTTTTAATTTTTCGTTGAGGGCCAATTTGACCTTTAAACTTTTTTTTTTAATTTTATAAATTTAAAAATAACACATCAACACTAACAAGAAAATAAGGAAAACTTACTGGAAGTAAAAAAATTTCCCATTTTAAAATATAGAGGACCAAATTTTTAGTAGAGGGACCAACATACAATTTAAGGTGTAGTGCAAGGATTGGTATGATACTCAGAGCTGTCTTGGGCATGGGCGAGAGGGGCACCTGTCCAAAGCTTATTATTTTATTTATAGTATTGGTATTATAGTCTATTTTTTCTAAAATATTTATTACTATGAGTTTACTCTTAAATTTTAATTTTTTTCAATATTTATTATTAGCTTATAATTTTTTTAATAATTGTTATTAGGGGTCCAGTTTTTTAACACTTGTTATTAGGGCTCAATTTTTTCTCCTAGTATTTGTTTTTAGGTATCTACTCTTAAATTTCATTTTTTTCTAATATTTATTATTAGGTGTTCAATTTTTTCTCAATACTTGTTATTAGGGGTCTAATTTTTTAACATTTGTTATTATGGACTCAATTTTTATCAATACTTATTATTAAGGGTCTACTCTTAAAATTGATTTTTTTTCAAATATTTGCTATTAGGGTCCAAGTTTTTCCCAATACTTACATTAGAGGTCTAATTTTTTTTCAACACTTGTTATTATGGCCTTAATTTTTCAATACTTATTAGGGGCTCAATTTTTTCACAATATTTATTATTAGTGGTTTACTCTTAAAATTTATTTTTCTCATATTTATTATTAGGGGTTCAATTTTTTTCCAATACTTATTATTAGAAGCCTAATTTTTTTCCAATATTTGTTATTAGCCATATATACTCTTTCAATTTTTTCAATACTTGTTATATTATAGAGCTAATTTTTTTAACACTTGTTATAAGAAGTCCACTTTTTTTCTCGATATTTGTTATTAGAGATTTACTCTTAAAATTTATTTTTTTTATATTTGTTACTGCGAGTCCAGTTTCTTCTCAATACTTGTTATTATGGGCATATTTTTTAAAACAATATTTGTTACTCCTTATAGATCCATTTTTCTAATACTTAATATTAAGGACCCACTTTTAAATTTTATTTTTTAATAAAAATTATTAGGGACCTAATTTTTAGTTTCGCCCTTGGACCACTAAAATCTCAAAACGGCTCTGACGGTACTTCACCAATTTAATCACATTAAAAATACCAAAAAAAAGAGAAATGGTAAGTGCATCCATAATAATAATAAGGCTTAAATGAAAATAAGTGCCCAAAGTATGCCTTTTTTGAACATTAGGTATCTAAAGTATTTTTTTGTAAAAATAGGTGCCCAAAGTTCCAAAAGTTATAATTTTAGGTTCCTAAAATATTTTTTGTAAACATAGGTGCCTAACGTTTCAAAAGTTAAAATTTTAGGTACCCCAAATATGCCAATTGTCAAGCGTTGATTGGTTAAAAAAAAATTTAACACCCATTAATGGTCAGATACCTAAAATTATAACTTTTAAAACTTTAGGCACCTAAAGTTCAAAAAAAGTTTACTTTGGGCACCTATTTTTCATTTAAGCCTAATAATAACAATGAATGAAATATTAAAAGGAAAAAACAGCAACAGAATTAAAGATCTAATCTTTGTGATCTTCCTTTGATAAAAACGATTTTTTACCATAAACAAAATACATTAGTACCTTGAACATTCATTGTTGGTAAAACCATAATCATAAACTCTTAAATAAAAAAGATTTTTCGATGTATAAATCATGATTTTGGATTCCTTGTATTTTGCCCCCCAAGACCTATAAATTTCTAATCTCTCTCAAGCAAACATCAGAAACACTTGTATTCCTTTTGTCTTTCAATTCAATTCAATGTATACCTGGAATCATAAAAAGATGAAGCTTGGACACTGCACATTTATTTTCATAGCTATCTGTCGCATGTTAAGCTATGATCATGTTGATGGAAAGACAATCTCTTCTCATAAAACTATTGAGCATACAATTACAGGAGCTATTAAAACAATACAGGTTAATTTTTTCTAATCTGGGTTGCTGTTGTTTATATATTTATTTAATGTTTATGGATATATGTATTGTTAACAGGGTGAAAATGGTGATATAATCGACTGTATTCACATTTATAAACAACCCGCTTTTAATCATCCTCTGCTCAAGAATCACACCATTCAGGTTGTTTTTTAATCCTTTGGAATTTCACATCTTATCTTATCTGATAAGAATAGAATACATGCTTTTACTTGGATCTAAAAACACGTTTTTTGACTAAGTTTATTTCAGTTTGTATCCTTGATGTTTTGTTCTCCCCCTATATTTGTTATATCAACAGCATAAATAGATAGAAAGTTAGTGGAGGGGCTAATGCCTTTAAATAAAAATAATAGTACATATATTCATCTCGCAAAATCAGAGTATACGAACTAAAATTCAAAATAGTACAAGAACCTCTTATATGTATAAACTTAATTTGATTATAACATTAATTATTTTATTAATGAGAAAAAATTTGATACACAGTCCGTGTAAATTAAAGTTTACACGTGTTTTTTAAATTTAGAGGTTAGGGGTTTAGTTTAGGGGTTTAGAATTTAAGGGTTAGAGTTTAGAGTGTTAGGGTTTTTATATTTTAAATTTTATAGAAGGGTTGTGTAAAATTATTTTACACAGACTGTGTATCAAAATAAAATAATTTATTAATACATTTTAATTAGAATAATTGTATTTGATTACATTAAGGATGAAATTGATTCGGTTCAGTCACATTTCTGATTTTTTAAAACAATCTATTTTAATTCGTTTCGATTCTTAATTTTTTCTATTACTTTTGGATTAAACCCAGTGATTCTAATTAAACTCAATTGTTCTAATTAAAATATTTTAATTAATATTATAATTCATGTTATGTTTTTTTGTTGGGTGTGATGGTTGTGCATAACAAGAAAAAAATCATCTTATTTATGATCAATTAAATGATGACATGTCATCTTTTTATTGGTAGTGTGTCATTAATTTAGATAATGACTCATTTTCTTTTGTTTATTAATAATTAAATTGACAGGGTCTTACAAGTTAGGTTATTCCATTGTAAAAAGTTGTTAGATTTTTTGTTAAAGGATTAAATTGATAGCATACTGACTACTGTGCTCATTTGGTTAGTTTACCCTAAACTTAAAATAAATAAATAAATAAATAAATAAAATGTCAAACTGCCAAGAATGAATAGATGTAATTATCTGGTTTCAGTCCAGTTGAAGAACTAAAGATGGTTTTATATTGTCAGATGAAACCCAGTTCATATCCGAAAGGAATGGAGGCAAAAACATTGGAACCAGAGTTCCTTCAAGATTGGAGTAAGAATGGAGAATGTCCGGAAGGAACAATCCCCATTGTTAGATCTCCACAACACAGACCCAGGCGGAAAACAACCCCTTTTTCTCCTATTCAACAGCTTGACCTTAATCGTGGCAAACCTCGCGAGGTAGCTTTCCAAAATGTTCTCCTTCATTTGATTCTCAACAAATCTAAAAAACTGGTCTCTAAAATATGATTCATATCAACTTTTCCCCTTTGCCACAAACGAAAATCGTGATTTTAGTATGCTCTAGTTTCTTTGAGTGATGGCAACTATTTTGGAGCAAGTGCGCGGCTTAATATATGGAAACCAGCAACATTTGATGGCGAGTTGAGTTTAGCACAAATTTGGATTGTGGCGGGCCATGGCCATGAATCGAACAGTGTGCAAGCGGGATGGCGAGTAAGTTTTCTTCCATGGAAACATCTCTCATTTGTTTCCCTTGGCTTGGATCACTTTGATCTGGGTTTTTAACTTACTATAATCACACTGCAGACATACCCGGAAACGAATCACACTCATTTATTCATATTCTGGACTGTAAGTTTACTTGATTCCTCCTGTCTGTATCTCAACCCCTTTGTCAAAAATATGGAAACATCAATGTTTTATACTGTTGGTTTTATGGAATGTTTAGAGAGATGCCTATCAACAAACCGGTTGCTATAATCTTGAATGCGCTGGATTTGTGCAAACCAGCAATAGGATTGCTCCTGGCTCAGCATCCGAACCTGTTTCCAATTATGCAGGCAGTCAATTTGAGATGAGCATATATATATATAAGGTAATCACAATTTCTTGTTCAAGGCTATTGCCGTTGACATAGATTTTGAGGTCGAAAAGTTGTGGTTCATTTACAATCACAGCGCGGATTAATCATCTCCGAGCATAAAATGATGTAATGGAAAATGTTGTTTCAGGACAAGAAGAGTGGAAACTGGTGGCTGAGGGTAAATGAAATAGATGTAGGATACTGGCCAGATTCCATCTTCACAAAATTATCCGACCGAGCTGAACAAATATTTTGGGGTGGAGAGATTGTTAATAGAGGATTACAAGGCCGTCACACCTCTACTCAAATGGGAAGTGGTCATTTCCCTAGCGAAGGCTATCAGAAAGCAAGTTATATCAGAAATATCAGGTACGTGGATGAATCTGGAGCTATAAACGATGCTCAAAATGTTGTTCCATTGGTGACGAAACCTGAATGCTATGATTTACAAATGGGAGATTTTGTGAACTATGGTACCCATTTCTTCTATGGTGGCCCTGGATATTCTGACAAATGCTTGTAAAGTCATTGCAAAGTAATAAAATTTATGCATAATCTCGATTTGCATGCTTCCAAGTTTGTTCTAAGCATCCTTTTCAAGAATCCCAAGTTTCCGACTTCATGAATCCAGATGGTTGGATTTCAATACTCGTCACTTTTACCGTTCTTAGGCAATGAAACAAAACTTGGTCTGAGTAACAATGTCATTCTTCAAATTGGCTTTTTCTCTATTTGTAGTTCCAGCTTAAAAATGTGAAATTGAAACACTACATCAATGTAACACCATGAAAGCAACTTCCAAGACCACAGAGTTCAAATAACTCTGGTCCGTGGGCCAGAATTTGTTGAAGCATGGACCTGGAATTCTAGGTAATTAAAGACTTCCAGTGCAGTGTATGCTCGATATATGATTTTCTAACACGGACAAGATTTGCTGCACCCATAAAATACGGAAGCAACCATTATTGCAGTTGAGCAGAAGTTGATTACTTGTCAAACTTATGTTGTCGATGTACATGTTAGTTATTAATAGAGATACAAAACCAACAAATATTTGACAATTACGCAGTCATTTTCCAAGTGATGTAGGTCATATTAGACACAAACGAATCATACTGTTTCCGTTATTCTTGTATAGACCTGAAGATCCGAGCTCCTGATTCAGTTACTAATACATGGTTAAGTGGTACGACCGTAATTACTCGAATTTTCTCTCTGCTGGTCTGAGCATTGTGAGTACATGCCTGAGTTGTGGGTTTAGTAGGAAAAAGAGGAAGTAGTGCATCTCCTTGAGACCTCTCAGAGGGACTACTTGCTGTACTTCCCTGTATTTCGCTATCTTTTGATGCAGGCAGTTTTCTGAGAGGACTATTTGATTCATCTGACTTGACATGTTGCATGAACTCGTTGAGCTCCGGTGAAGTTCACATCACCTGTTGATAACTGATTGCCCTTTGATTGGACTCCGGTAAATGAGCTAATCTGCTCAACTGTTGAGCCGGTTGGAGGACAAGGCCCTGCATATTAGAAGAGTTCATGGTCGGTTTATTGTATTGTTTAATCTAAATTGTCGGTTAGTTGCTTTATCAGTTATTAAATTTTGCTAACTATAACTTAGTCTTCAAGAAATAGTTAATCGTTAAATTTTTTAACGGTCAACCATTATAGCGCTTAATCTTTTTTAATGTTTCATTTACAAATTAATATGTACTAACTCATTTCAATTTTTTCACATATTCACTATTTTTGAGAATAATAAAATAATATTTTCGATAAATATTATATTAAAATTTTAAAGAAAAAATACTTAATTAGAGACATCTTGAAAAATATATATGCATAAATAATTAAATAACAGTTAACAAAAACCGTTTAATTTTAACATATAGATTAATTAACCTATAAAATATAATTGTTATACCGAATAACGGTTACGGTTTATTCTGCACACTTCTATCGTATATTGCTTGTAGAGAAGTCCTGTGGAAGGAGACAATACAGGAGCTAACCACTGACTTCCAGGTGGAGAAAACCCCCCAAGGAGATGAACTGGTATTGGCAGCCTTCGGTGTTGTTGACAATGCATTTGGTCGCTGAGTAAAACAAGTCCTCTGCTGGTATCATCAGCAGGAGAAGGGAAAACTTTGCAACTGCATTCTCATCTCATCTGCACATTCATTGCTAATATTTAGGTTTTGAGAATTATTTATGATTCTGACAATCTACTTAAATAAATAAAATTTGATTTGATGGATACAATTTTAATTTATTTCAAAACTTTACATTTTAATCATATTTTTAATATTTCAATCACATTTTTTCTAAGAAAATAAAACTGATTACAACTAATGAAATGAGTCGAACCGTCCATGATTCTAAGTTTCAGCCTAATATTTTATTTGTACTGCTAGGCCTAATATGATAGGGTTTGACTCAATTAAGGTGAACATTAATATAAAAGGTGACTGTAATTGTAAGGTTCAAGTGCGATATATTTCGAGCAATCACATTTGACTGGTTTGTCAAGTTGTTTATTTTTATTTTTTAGGTCATGAGTTATAGACTCACTATGGGAAGAGGAGACTCTAGGAGAAAAAAGTATTTTAGTGTGTCTCAAACCCATGACCTAAGGAAAATAAAAGAACAAAGATGAGTAGCTTAACAAACCAGCCAAATATGCTTGCTCATTTAAATTGTTACATATTTATATGTATTTTGATTTATTTTATAATTAATTTTATGTATGTTTTAATATGTTTTCGTGTTCGCATAATATTATGTTATTTTTTACATAATTTTAAGAACCACCTTATTTTAAACAACAGAAATAGAAATAATCAGCAAATAATCTTTAACAAAAATTTCTTGTTTATTTGTTTATATTTTTGTTTTTGCTTTTATGTTTATTTAATATAGTTTGATGTGTGTTTGTTTTAATTTTCTTAAAATTTCTTTTTTTTTTTGTAGTTTGGTTTTGTGCAAGGGTGGATTTTGGTCTTCAAGAAAATGAGATTTCTTTTCCAAGTTTCTTGTTAGATTTATATGTATATTTAAAAAATTTAAGGAATTTATAGATTTTTCGTAATTTAATTTTGTAATATCTATATTTTTGCAATTTATACACTGAGAAATATCTTTTCATACTTTCATTTCTAATATTTTTCCATAATATATATACTATTTTATAATTTAATGAATTTAAGATTGCCACATCAACCCTTAACAAAAAATAGAGGAAAATTTAATGGAAGGCCGAAATTTCCCATTTTTAAATACACAAGGACCCAATTGTCAACAGAGGGATTAAAATACAGTTTAAAGTATAATACAAGGACTGGTATGGTACTTTACCAATTTTATAAAAAAAGAAAGAAAAGAAATGGTGAGGGCATCCAAAATAATACTAATAATGAAAAAGGAAATAGTAAAAGATAAAAAAAAAAAAACAGCTACAGATTTAAAGATCTAATCTCTGTAATCTTCCTTTGATAAAAACGATTTTTTACCATAAACAAAATACGTTAGTACCTTGAACATTCCTTATTGGTGAACCCATCATAAACTCTTAAATAGAAAGATTTTCCCATTGATTTTGGATTCCTTATATTTTGCCCCCCAAGACCTATAAAATTTTAATCTCCGTCAAGCACACATCAGAAACAATTGTATTCTTTTTGTCTTTCAATTCAATTCAATGGATACCTGGAATCATAAAAAGATGAAGCTTGGGCACTGCACATTTATTTTCATAGCTATATTTCACATGTTAAGCTATGATCATGTGGATGGAAGGTCAATTTCTTCTCATAAAACTCTTGAGCATACATACGAGAGCTATCAAAACAATACAGGTTTGTTTTTTCAAGTAACATACTATAAGTTTGTTTTTTTCTTGTTTGTTGTTTACATGTTTATTTAATGGTTATTTATGCATATACATATATGGATGTATGTATTGTTGACAGAGTGAAGATGGTGATATTATTGACTGTGTTGATATCTACAAACAACCTGCTTTCAATCATCTTCTTCTCCTCAAGAATCACACTATTCAAGTTTTTTTTATCATTTGAAGTTTTTATCTATCTTCTCTTATAAAAATATCATACATACATATTGTCACGGGGCTATTACTTACTCTATTTCCAAAAGACACATTTAATAGGATGTGTAATGTCGCCGCCCAAAAGACACATTTAATACGATGTGCAATGTCGCCGTTTATATATTCTAAGATCTTTATTTTCTTTTTCGATGTGGAATTATTGTTCTCGCCTCTTGTCAGGCGTGACAATATACTTAAATTTTAAAAAAATACAAATATTTGACTGAGGTTTAGTTCAGTCTCTGTCCCTCTTGTTTTGTCTCCTTTATATTTGTCATATCAACAACATAAATGGAAAGAAATTAATGGAAAGACCAATGATTTTATATAAAAAATACTACATATATTAAATTTCATAAAATTAAATTAGAGTATATGAATTAAAATTTAAAATAGTATAAGAACTTCTAGTTTATATAAAATTATTTTAATTATAAGATCAACTTATATATTAATTTATTAATACATTTTAATTAGAAGAAATATATTTGATCTATATTAAGGGTGAGGTTGATTCCGCTCTTATACTTTTTTTAAAAAATATCTATTTTAAAATAGATATTTTAATTAGAATAATTAATTTTAATATAAAATTATTTTAATCAGGTTACTCAATTGTAAGAATTTCATATTAGTTTTTTTTTACTGATTAAATTGATAGCATACTGAGATCATTTGACTGGTTTATCCCAAATTTAAAAAAACTTTAAATAATTAAATAAAA
This sequence comes from Hibiscus mutabilis, assembly GCA_019671005.1. Lineage (NCBI taxonomy): Eukaryota > Viridiplantae > Streptophyta > Magnoliopsida > Malvales > Malvaceae > Hibiscus > Hibiscus mutabilis. Next base: position 6,460,804 of record CM033748.1, on the reverse strand, counting down.
TGTCAAACTGCCGAGAATGAATAGATGAAATTATCTGGTTTCTGTCCAGTTGAAGAATTAAAGATGGTATTATATTGTCAGGTGAAACCCAGTTCATATCCGAAAGGAATGGAGGCAAAAACATCGGAAGCAGAGCTCCTTCAAGATTGTCATAAGAATGGAGAATGTCCACAAGGAACAATCCCTATTCTTAGATCTCCACAACACAGACCGAATCGGAAAACACCCCCTTTCTCTCCTAGTAAGCAGCTTGACGATAATGTTGCCAAAAATCACGAGGTAGCTTTCCAAAATGGTCTCCTTCATTTGATTCTCAACAAAACTAAAAAACTGACCTCTAAAATATGATTAATATCAACTTTGTGCATTTGCACGAACGAAAATCATGATTTTAGTATGCTCAAGTTTCTTTGCTTGGTGGCAACTATTTTGGAGCAAGTGCAGGGTTTAATGTATGGAAACCAGCAACATTTAATGGCGAGTTTAGCTTAGCAGAAATGTGGGTTGTGGCGGGCCATGGCCAGGAATTGAACAGTTTGGAAGCTGGATGGCAAGTAAGTTTCCTCCCATGGAAAGATCTCTCATTTATATCCCTTGGTTTGGATCACCTTAATTTGGGTTTTTAACTTACTATAATCACACTGCAGGCATTGGCAGAAACGAATTACACACGTTTGTTCATATACTGGACTGTAAGTTTGCTTGATTCCTCCTGTCTGTATCTCAACCATTTTGTCAAAAATATGGAACATAAATGTTTCAGACTGTTGGTTTTATGGAATTTTTAGAGAGATGGCTATCAAGGAACCGGTTGCTATAATCTTCAATGCCCTGGATTTGTGCAAACCAGCAATAAGTTGAGTCTTCGCGAAAAGATGGAACCTGTTTCCACGTATGCAGGCGAGCAATTTGAGACGGGCATATATATACACAAGGTAAACACATTTTCTTGTTCAAGGCTATTTCCTTCGACATAGTTTTTGAGGTGGAAAAGTTGCAGTTCATTTAAATCACAGCGCGGATTATTCATCTCCTAGCATACAATTATGTAATGGAAAATGTTGTTTCAGGACAAGAAGAGTGGAAACTGGTGGCTGAGGATACAGGAAATAGATGTAGGATACTGGCCAGGTTCCATCTTCACAAAATTATCCAACAGAGCTGAACTAATAATATGGGGTGGAGAGATTGTTAATTCAGGAACACAAGGCCGTCACATGTCTACTCAAATGGGAAGTGGCCATTTCCCCAGTGAAGGCTTACGGAAAGCAAGTTATATCAGAAATCTTAGGCACGTGGACGAATCTGGAGCTATAAACAATGCTCAAAATGTTGTTCCATTGGTGACAAATCCTGAATGCTATGATTTACAAATGGGAAACATCAAGAACTATGGTACCCATTTCTTCTATGGTGGCCTTGGATGTTCTGACAAATGCTTCTAAAGTCATTGCAAAGTAATAAAATTTATACATAATCACAATTTGAATGCTTCCAAGTTTGTTCTAAGCATCCTTTTCAAGAATCCCAAGTTCCCGACTTCATGAATCCAGGTGGTTGGATTTCAATACTCGTCAGTTTTACTGTTCGTAGGCAATGAAACAAAACTTGGTCTGAGTAACAATGTCATTCTTCAAATTGGCTTTTCTCTATTTGTAGTTCCAGCTTAAAAATGTGAAATTGAAACACTACATCAATGTAACACCATGAAAGCAACTTCCAAGACCACAGAGTTCAAATAACTCTGGTTTCTTCAATATATATATATATATATATATAAAACTCTGGTCTCTGGGCCTAAATTTGTTGAATTATGGACTTGGAATCCTAGATAATTAAAGACGTCCAGTGCAGTATATGCTCGATATATGATTTTCTTACACGGACAAGATATGCAGCACCCATAAAATACAGAAGCAACCATTATTGCAGTTGAGCAAAAGTTGATTACTTTTCAAACTTATGTTGTCAATGTACATGTTATTAATACAGATGCAAAACCAACAAATATCTGACGATTGCGCAGTCATTTTCCGAGTGAAGTAGCTCATATTAGACACAAAACCTAATCATATTGTTTCCTTTCTTCTTGTATAGACCTGAAGATCCGAGCTACTGATTCAGTTGCTAATACGCGGTTAAGTGGCACGACCTTAATTACCCGTGTTTGCTCCCTGCTAGTCTGAGCATTGTGAGTACATGCCTGAGTTGTGGGTTTAGTAGGAAAAAGAGGAAGTAGTACATCCCCTTGAGATCTCTCAGAGGGACTACTTGCTGTACTTCCCTGTATTTCACTATATTTTGATGCAGGCAGTTTTCTGAGAGGGACTATTTGATTCATCTGACTTGACATGTTGCATGAACTCTGTTGAGCTCTGGTGAAGTTCACGTCGCCTGTTGATAACTGATTGCCCTTTGATTGGACTCCATTAAATGAGCTAATCTGCTCAACTGTTGAGCCGGAAACTGTTGGATTCCTAAGTGGTGTGTCGTAATGTGGAAAGTAGGTCTGACATCTAGGAGAGTTGCCAGGAAGAATCCCAATTCCGTGTTGGTGAGAAGTAGGAACACCATAATTTGTGTTCAGAAAGTCTGCACCACCTGCAGTTAGGTTCAGAGGACCACAGCCACCATAAACCGGTGCCAAAAAATCTGCAGTTGGAGGACAAGGCCCTGCATAGGCTTGTAGACAAGTCCTTGGGAAGGAGACGTTGCAGGAACTAACCACCGACTTCCAGGTGGAGAAAAACCCCAAGGAGATGATCTGGTATTGGCAGCCATTTGACAATGCAAGTAGTGAGATTCGATCCCACACCTAAGAGCATGAAGGGCTAAAGTCCCCGCTGCTAGGCTAACTCTAATTATATGACATGAGATGATAACTTATTTTCTTAACGGTTACTTAGTTGGTGAAAATTATAGAGAATAAAAGGTAATTAATGGAATTTGAACTCAAGATTAATTGTATAAAATTAAAATGTAAACCACTAAATAAACCTTATCATTTATGAAAATTTGACTACATATAAGATATGAATTTAATAGCAGTTAATAAAATAATAAATATAATTAATTATATTTATATTTTATTATATAAATTATAATATTATTAAAAATAAAAATACTTAATTATTAAAATTTATAATATTGAAAATATATTAAATAAATAATAGTTTTATTAATAATTTTTTATTAATAAAATATTTCCATTTCCATTTTTAATAATATTTTAATATTATATAATAAAATATTAATATAATTAATCATATCTATATTTTCATTAAAAATTAAATTATTAAAAATATTATTTATTAATATAATTTCAATATTATTAATTATTAAAAAATATTATTTTCATTAATAATATTTTTAATAATATTTTAATATTATATAATAAAATATTAATATAATTAATCATATTTATTATTTTATTAGCTGCTATCAAATTCATATATTGTATGTAGCCAAATTTGCATATGTGATAAGGTTGATTTATTGGTTAAGCATTTTAATTTTATATAATTAGTTCCGAGTTCGAATCTCATTAATTCTCTTTTATTCTCATTAATTCCCTTTAGATTTTCTAAATTCCCTTTAGATTTTCCAAATCTTTTTCATTAAATACTCGACCATTGGCTTGTCAGTTTATTGGAATAACAAATTTTTTAGCTTTTAGCTTTTTCAAAAGTAATTTTAAGTAAAATTATTCATATATCATCGCTTATATCACCAATCTTTTTATATTTTCAAAAAGAATGTCTAAAATAAATATTTTATCTACTTAAAAATATTTTTTAACAATAATATCAAACACACTTATTTTAAACCAAACAATCTAAAAATATTTTTTAAAGTTATTTTCTTATTATATTTTTTAAAAACAATGTCAAACTGTCCTTAATTTTATTGAGTTGCTGAAGCCGTTATCTACAGTCTGATACATAAAATCGATTAGATTTCATAAAATATTATGTGTCAAATTATTAACCCTTTTGATTTGATTCCGAAGGTTTTAGGAAATGAAGTTGTTCTGGACCGCACTCTTCGGATAACTTATGTATTAAATAATTAAGCCTTTAAACAGCATCGGTGTCTGCCATATAGACCAACATTTTATTTTTATTATCTACAACCACACTTCTTTTAAATAAAATAAAAAAACAATTTTTTGGTTTCTTTATCAGGTAATCTTTTAAATAACATTTCATGGAATGAGGCACATTCACTTGTTCCTGTTATATTTTAGAAACTTCATCATATATTCATGCCTTTTGCATTGTATTAAAGACCCACAGAATGGTGATATTTGAGCTTTGTTGACATGCAGGACGCCTGTCATGTCAGCAATGCATCGGGACACTTCCCCCGACCTCAAAATGGTAGCCAGTAATTTGAAAGATACTCTTGAGGTATACTTTAACCTTGTGAAAATTCTCCGTATGTTATTTCTGATCAGCATAACTTGATCATTTTGCTGCTGCTTTTTTTTCCTCCTTTGCCTATGTCCTTCATTATCTCGGTATAACTTCTCTGGTAATCTGATTCTTTTCATGGACTTGTGGTCTTTTGCAAAACTTGTTTATATCAATCTTTGTATTCCAGATATCAAATACCTCCCTGAAGATGAAAAAGGTAATCGTTGAGCTTTGCAACATCGTTGCCACGCGTGGTGCACGTCTTTCGGCTGCTGGGGTACTAGGGATTCTGAAGAAAATGGGGAGAGACACAGTCAAGGGAGGAGAAAAACAGAAAATGGTGATTGCTATGGATGGTGGACTATACGAGCACTATTCGGAATACCGCAACTGCTTGGAGAACACCCTAAATGAATTGCTCGGAGAAGAGGTGTCTCAAACCATTGTGATTGAGCATTCAAACGATGGTTCTGGCATTGAGCTGCTGTTCTTGCTGCTTCCCATTCTCAGTATCTTGAAATATACGAGTCCTGAGAGCAGTAAGGAGCTGGTTCTGCCATTCATTTTAAAGTTATTTGTGAGAAATATTGGCAGTTCTATCCACGATTTTCATTTCTTTTGTTTTTATCCTGGGGGATTAGACATTTCATTCATTTCTCAGTTAGAGGACATTGAATAATTGCTTGCAGTTGCAGAATACTGAATGAAGCGGATTAAATGTATAAATGCAGGACTTGGAAGTGCGATATCTTTGGCTACGGCCTGTGCATTGATTTTATTTACCATTTTTGTTTTCTTCTGGTACTTGGTAGTTGGTACTCGCCACTGCTTACCGTTAGGCCTGAAAATAATGTCTTCAAAACTGCATTCATGGAAGTATAGCCGTCTGCAGAGCCGTTTCTGCTACATTTTGTTTCGTGACAATTTAGCTTGAAATAGTGGTATTGAGCATATAATGTTTCGGATACAGCTCTGACTAATTTCAAATACAACTGCTTATCATGTGAAAATTTTGAGTATTATCGATTATTTGACAATTTCGAACACGAAAAATTAATTAAAACACACCAAAAAGAATTACATTCATACAATACACAGTATTGATTGCCTATGCTTAATGTACCAAACATTTGTGGTTAGAACTTTGAAACAATGACTTCAGAAAAAGACCGGCACCCTAGATCATTTACTAATTTGCCTTGCTGGTAGCCTGGTAGGCTGGTATAAGGGTTTTTGGTGTGATCTATCACCTGTATGTAAAATAATATATTTTTTTTTTGGAACAAAAATAACATCTCCCCACATCAATGGTTTTTGTTCTGATATTATGCATCAATGTTTCTATGCCCAAATTTTCCTCCTTTTAGTAACAAATGCTGAAAACAAATGTGCTTTCAACACTATATATTCTCTTTGTTTATGTGCTTTAAGTTTATTACAAATCTATGAACGGAAGAGTAGGGTTCCAGCTTGTTCAACAGAAGAGTTACTAAGGACTAGGGAGTATGAGCATCGTGGTCATTCCCGGAGAACAGATCTGTGCAAAGCTCCCCATAGAATCGAGAAACCAAATCTATGAAGACAGGGCTGGTCAAGTTCTTCCAACAATACAGCAGCTCTTCCACATCCATCAAGTCGCTCACTTCCCCTTCTTCAACAATCATCTCTGCTAAATAATTCTCAAAACTCCTACATGCATCTTCCACATCACATGATGATCCCCTCTTCCTCGAACCTCCTCCTCCGACCTTCATATTGCTAGCAGGCGTAAGCGGCAACGAGAAGAGCAACCTATCCATATCGGCTGCTTTGGAAATGCTTCGAAGCTCTGCAAGTTTATCCATCTTTCTCCGCGGTCTTAGAAACCGAAAGATAGATCGTAAACTTCTTTGTGGGCTTTTCTAAGCCTAACTCTAAGAGGTCGTATAAATACTGGCCTTTTCAGCTTGAACTTGAAGATTGGAACAAGTTTTTGCATGGGTTTAGAAAGTAGAAACTTGGATTTGAAGGGAATTAATGCTTTCATTATCGGTTATACACAATGATTGATACGATAAAGCAAAAGCAAAGAAAGTGCTTAATTTTGAAGGAATATGGAATGGGATATGCAGAGATGGACCAAGGGGTTTGGATGGGGCGATCAGTCGCCTATTGAAAATTTGAAATTCATATATAATTTAAATTTTTTTAAAATAATTTCTATTTATTTTCTATTTAAAATATATTTTCGCCCCTTAAATTGTTTAGGTTTATCCTTTAACATAAAGTCTTGAGTCCCTCCTAAGAATATGAAAGCTTGTAATTAGGTTTGAGAAGACAACTCCATGCTGTTGCATGCTGCTGGTGTTGTTCGTTGGGCTGCTTTTATTGCATCGTATTGTATGTATGGTTTGGTGGAAGTCACGTTTTGAGGTTATTTTTAATATCAAAGTGGAACTCCATCAACTATTTGATTTTTTTAATATTTTTATGTGAATTACATTTTGATCATTGTAGATTTAAAATTAACAAAAAGATTATTGTACCTTAGAAAAACAGCAAAATTGGGGTGTTTCTTTGTAGGGTTTCGTTTTACATTTTTCCTTTTTGCTAACTAGGAGGAACCCTAACTGATGATCAGATGAAAGCAATTGATCCTGGTTTGGACTTCCCCTGACACCGATTGAGCCTCCACTTTTCTTAATTGTATAGCCACCACAGTGAATACTTTGATCAGATAAATATACATCAAAATTTCTATCACCTAAAATTTTGACATTTTGCAAGAGTTTGATTGAAGTACACGTCCATAACTCCTCTCGAAGAAATTTCCTTTACAACAAAATCCGCTAAGACAATGCAAATTGGTTGGGGTTAGTTCAATAATTTGCACACAAAAGGAAAATTGTAAACAAAAAATAATATTTAATGATGAAAAGTTGAAATAAGCCCTCGAAAGTTCGAGCAACCGTCCAAGTATTTGACGAATATATATTACAAACAGTAGCCGTTTTTAAGTAGTGTAAAAAAATTGGGATACAAAGTCAGATGGGCAAGTTTACAAGTTGAAAGACATGTCCGTCCGTCCATTGTATTGGTCAATGAAGCACACGTGTTAATGACCGACCAAACTCTACTCTTTTTTGTTGTTGTTGTTGTTGAAAGAGACCAAACTCTAGAACCAAGAAGGTTTAAGGGATATGTGCGGCAACCGCATTCTTACATTCCCACACGAGACACTCCCCAAATGGAATTATTATATTAGGTTAGAAAGTCTTATTTTTGGGCCCAAAGTTAGGCAGCTCCTAATGATAAGGACCCTTCAACCCTTTCTAAAAATATATATTTTTTGTTATCAAAGTTTGATTGAGCTTGACATAGATGATCAAAGACCAAACAATGCATGAACCAAGTTTCATTTACAAGTGTTAAACAGGTTGGTCGTTGATGGAACAATGGTCAAGAATCATGGGACCAAACAAAAAGTGATGGAATGAGCTTTGGAGAACAGGAAAGCTAAAGCCCACTGCTAAGTTCTAACATAACACTACTTTAGGTTGCTGTGAGCTTCCATGGTTACAGAACCAAGCAAAAAGTGACTTAAAACATGATTTTGATACGATAGGTCAGTTCATTTTTAGATGGGAGCTTGCTTAATATACCAAGTAAAATAGAGCTAAAGTGTAGTGGCATTGATGTGGGAAAAAAGAAGAAATTACATTGAAAAAAAAATACTGATATATACAGCGAATGCGTCAGGTTTAAGGCCAAACAGGAAACAGAATGTCAAAACATTTAACATAATTCAAAGCCTCATCTTCAAACTGCTCCAACTGTGAAAACAAAGCACCGCCAATTTCGTCACCAAAACAAATAAACAAAGGGAAAACAACTGATGATAAATCAACACTCACGGCTAAGGGCAGAAAGTTCCGAGGTCTTCAACACGCGCAGCCTCTGCACTGTTGACACAAACATGCTGAAAGCAAAACCAATTAGGCCAGGCTCCCCGTATTGCGAATTCATTCATATACAGTACACCATCTAACATACATGCATTAACAAAAGATGGAAGTTTAATAAAATGGTATTCTGCTTTGTTCACAGATCCATAGTGATAAGATGCTTACTGCCACGGGACATCCCCAACCAGCATCCTGTCTCCTTCGTTATCCTCGTAGACCAGTGTATATTCCCCGCTTCCATCCAATAAACCCGTGATCTCTACCTTCTTCACTATTTCACCACCACAGGAATCTCTTTGTGCTACACACAAACAAACACATGGCAATAACAATAATACAACAAGCAAAACAGATCTATTTACAATTGGAACAAGTGCCGGTCAATTTTTTGCACTTGAAATAATACCACGGCTTAGCTAACAGTGATGGTGAATTGATTGGTCATGCGGTGCCATAAAAACATCTGTAATGCACTGAACAAGTATGAATAAAACAAACTTGCCTAATGTCTGATTGACAGGACTTTCGAATCAAAACTAGCCAAACCATGATTTTTAGCTTATTTATTATTATTCATTGAAAATTTATCTACCTGCAAGGATGCCTCTGAATAGTTCATCAACAGCTGCAGACAGTTTCTCATAGCTGTCATGAGCTTCTAGATCGACTTTTCTTCCTATGGGAACTCCATCCATGTTGATTTTCACAAATTTGGCACTTGGTTCAGCAGCTTTTTTTTCATTGGAGGCAGCCTTGTGAGGGAGCACACTCGGTGATGACTCAGAAGCTGGTTTTGAAGGGCTTCTGTTTGCAAGATTTTTCCTAAAGGAGCGAACTGGAGGCCAACCCACTACTGGATCAGGAGCAGTTCTGTTTTTACATTACCATAATAATCAGATCAATAACAATAAATGATGTTAAAGCATTAATTTCTGAAAACAGCTGAAGAAATGTTAAATTATGAAGTAAAACAACAAAATATGCAGGTACATGTATGAAACAATTAAGAAAAGAAACAAGTAACAAAGCATGAATGGACCACAAAACATCAACTAAGCTAATCTCGTGACTTGTCAGTGAATATCCTCTGTCAAGAAGATTTTTTAATAAAGAAAGTGAAAAATATACATTAAAGAGATGCAGGGAGAGACATAGAGAGAGATGTAATAAAAGCTGGATTACCTTTTCTGAGAAGTGTTTGGAGGACCAACTGTATTTGCAGTAGGTGAAAATGTTTTTTCTCTGCATTCTGAATGTTTACCACTTTAATACAACAGGGCTGTGATGATTCCTTTGCCATAACAGGCAAGCTCTGTTGGGGTGTTGATGGGAACTGAAGAAATGGAGGAGGGTTTGTCAGCTGTTGATGGTTCTGATGGTGGTTTTTGGTCCATGAAGGGGACAAAACTGACCCGACCTGGTGGTGGTGGTGGTCCTCTGGAGATGGACACTTATTTGCTTGTTTCCCATTGCTGTGCATTGAAGACAAGTAGCCGAGTGAGATCACAGGCTCATCTCTCTCCCTGTTGTTGTTTTTGCCTTTGGTGGTACTCTTGATGGACCAGTTATCTTCATCACCTGGGGGACCAAGTCTCAGCTCCAGCTTCTTCTCTTCACAAGATAGATGAGTTTCACCATCTTTTCTCATCATATGCCACTCTCTTTCTTGAGGGATCAAGTCGAGAAGTTGAGGACATGTTTTCCCATTCTTTGAGCAACCACTCTCCATCTCCCAGTAACTCAGAGATATCACCCTTTTTTTAAAGAACAAGAACTGGCAAACTGAAAAGGAAAGAAAAAAAAAAACACAGATGTGTTCAAGATTTAGAAGCTTAAATATCAGAAAGAAAGAAAGAAAGAAAGTAGAACAAATGTAAAGAACATAACTACTAATGAAAATCCAAAGACAGAAACTAACCTTAAAACTTAAACTGAGTCACTCAACCAAATTGCAGAACAATAAAGATCAGCTTCGTGAAATCTTGAAAACTTCCGGTTATCAACGAAAAGAACAACTCTAAAGATCTTCGCTAACAACGCAAGAACTCTCCAGCCCCTTAAAACAAACACCTTTGAAAAAAAAGGAAAGGGAAAAAAAAAAAACCCTTTAAAATGGAAAGCCCCACCACCAACAGAAAAACCCCGAAAGAACAGTGTTTTAAACAACTCGGACAGAAAGTATAGATAAGAGGGGTGAAGGGTGGGTTCTTACCTTAAGCTTTTTTTTGTTTTTTTTTTTTTTTCTTGGCACGCTCAAGTGGGATCGTGTTGCTGTCTTTTTCTCTTTTCTTTTATAGGAGTGGATAATAGGAAGGTGGTTTTTACAGGTAGAGATGATAAAACCAGCAAGAGATTCCCTTTTTTCACTGAAGAACCCCAAATATGAAACAGGAAAACAGGGATAAGAAGAACAACTCACGCAACGAGCCTGCTTTGAACATCACTTTTGAAAACATGTGCCACGCCATTACTTAAATCAATCAAAACCCACCCTATAAAACGTTAGGTTGTTCAGTCCACGAAGTAAACAAAAGCAGTTAGTAGAGAGCAAAACATAAACAAAGCGTGCTGCTGCTGACCTACTCAAAGATGCTCCTTTTAACTCTTCCCTCCATCTTTTTGTCTCTCTATGTTTAACCAACTGCTTTTTTAACTGCTACACTTGCAAACAAAACTTTAACCTCATTACCATCATTAACCCAAAGAATATCCTGTATCAAATTACGGATTCAAATATTAAAATTAAGGATAAATTACCTATTTAGTATTTCATTTATGCATGTATTTCTACTTTAGCATATTAACTAAATTTTTTAATAAAATAATACGTAACGTTATATTTCGTTTCGATTTTTATTTCTTACTGGAAAGTTCTTTACTTTTATGCTTTCTTTGGAGGGGTAGAGGGACTTTATATTTAAAGTTTTAAGCTTGTAGATAACAAAGACAAAATATGTGCACCTCCTTTTGTCTTAGAAGATAAAAAAAAAGAAGTAAAGTATTTAGTTAAAAAAGTATTAATAGAGATGCAAAAGAAATGACCTCGATTCAACAATAAATGTTAAACTTGGAGGTAGTTTTAAATCAATATTTTTTTATTATTTAATTAGAAAAATAACTTTCATCAAGCATTATTTTAAAAAATATCCATGTCAGTTCACGTAAATTAAATTTGCGTATTACAAAAAGCGAGTTTAAAATTTGTAACTTACAAAAAGCGAGTTTTATATTAAAAAATATTAAATTATTTTTTTCTTTCTTAATAATTTATTCAATACAAAATTCGTATTTTATAAAAAAACAAATTTTAAATAAGTGTTCTATAAAAGACGAGTTCACCTTAAATGAACGACTTGGGAGTCATTTTTCAAATAATATTAGATGATCATTCTTTAATTAAATAATAAAAATAAGATATTAATTTAAAATTGCCAAACTTGGAGGGAGGCTCAATTAAATACAGTGAGTTGCTTTTGAGGACGCCAAGCAAATGATATTGATAGATGGGATGGGATGGGGTAGGGTGGGGTGGGATTGATTGATTGATTGGTACTGTTTTATTTTACTTTTTTATCTGTTCCCTTAAGAACAAATAAAATTTAAAAAAAAAAAGGTATTTCAAGGTGAAATACAATATAAAAGTTTTTTTTTAAGGTAATATTAAGTTTTTTAACAAATTTTAATTTTAATTTTATATATAGGGAGGAGAAGAGAGATTTTAGAGGAAGAAATAAGTATATCTAATAGGTCTAAAACCTATGACTTAAGAGAAATAAGAAAATAAAAATGAGCAGTTTGGTTAACTGATCAAATGTGTTTGCTCTAATATTAAAAAGAAAGCTATATAATACCATAGATTATTAGCATTTTTTTGATTAATATTAATTTTAATCATAATCATACCTAGATGGTTTAAAACTTATAACCTAAGTAAATATGAAGAAACAAAGATGAACAACTTAACCAACCGGTCAAATGTCCCTCTCATATTACTAGTATATTAAAACTGAAAGTACATGAAATGTAATATAGTATAAAAAGTAGGCTTAACTACAAAATAAGTGTCCAAACTCTCTTTTTTGCAATAGGTGCCTAAAGTATTTTTTGGCTAAAATAGTTGCCTAAAGTTTTATTTTTGGCTAAATAGGTGTCTAAAGTAATTTTTTTGATGAAATATGTGTCTAAACTTTCATTTTTTTGTTGAAATAGGTGTCCAAATTAACTTTAAAACAAGTCAAAAATAAAAGTTTAGACAAATACTTCAGTTAAAAAATAGTTTAGACACTTATTTTAACCCTAATAAAAGTTTAGACACTTATTTTAACCCTAATAAAAGTTTAGACACATATTTTAACAAAAAGAAATATTTTAAATATCTATTATAAAAATATAATTTAGATACTTATTTTATAGTTTAGTAAAAGAAATATGTAAAATATAACATAAGCGTACAAAAGGAAACTAAAAACAGCATGTAGATGCCTAGGGTGATCCTGCCCGGTGTCTCACCGTGATCATACCCCAGTGAATGAAAGAACCGTTGGATCTTTATATGTTTAACTTTGGTTGCTATTTACGTTGAGATTTGTGTTGGGCACAAACAGAATCTGACACAATTCTTTGAATTTAAATCTTGATCAAAGCCAGTCGTAAAGGGAACACTCTTTGTCTCTTCCATTCTCATTTATATTACATAATGAAGTAATTGAATGATGTCATGGGATTAAAGGTTCATAAATTACTCAAGTTTATTTTTTTTCCTTTACAACTTTCACGTCTTTCTTAAAGCATGTTATTATCATACATACACGTGTATTTTTTTGTACAAAGATGAGAAGAAATAAACACAAACCCCTAATTACACCACCACCGGCATCCGTTAACAGCAGAGGTGACAAGTACAGTTAGAGTGAGAGGAAGTGAAGGAAGCTTAGGGGAGGTTGCATCGGATCGGGAAAGGTAGTTAATTAAGCTACGTGCAAGGTTACAAGGTATCTAAATAAAAGCATTTCATTTTGATATCTCGTGCTGCTTTTGTCGAGTTTTCTCATTAGTACTTTGTTAAAATCGAATTTTGAAAAGGTAAAAGAAAAGTAGAAGAATTTATAGATTTCAGAAGAGAAGTGTTAATAATTTTCATTCATAAAATAAGGATGCTTTTACAGAAATTTCTCATATATAATGCGTAGTACATTCTAACAGAATTGTCATTCACGGCTGGCTCAACGGTTTCAAGGTGTGAGAGATCCGCTCCATCAGCATTCACTGTAATAGCATGTACTCGGTTCACTGGGCTGGTTCATTCCTGGGCTTGGAGTCATTTTTATCATGCACGTGCTTCATTAAAATATCACGGGAGACTGAGATAGCCATCTCCCCTGGGACGCTGTCGTTTTCCTCAAACTCCTTTAATTCCCTATGTGCCTCTTTAATCTTATTTTCAGCAAATACTCTTCCAATTTCCCCCAATTCTGTCGAATGCTCCACTGCAATCCTTAAGTTGCTCAATTCTCCTCTCAAGACCATGACAATTCCACTCCCTTTACTCAATTCTTGTCTCCAAGAAACAAAATCGGGAAATTGAGCCTTCAACACACTGTAATCTTCCCACGTTGCATTCTCAATTTCCAAGTTAGACCACCGAACGAGCAACTGGGTCACTGCCTTGTTCTGTCTTTTAACCATTAGTTTATCCAGCACTATAGCAGGGTAAATTTTTATCTGTTCATCTGAACCAATATCTGGAGGATCTAAGGAGGTAATAGCATCTGTTCCCACCTTCTTCCCGAGCAAACTTACATGAAAAACAGGATGAATTTTTGCATGATCTGGTAACTTTAGTTTGTATGCTACTGCACCAATCTTTTGGATGATTTTGTATGGTCCATAATATCTGGCTCTCAATTTTAGGTTATTTCTGACTGCTAAGGAAATCTGTTTATACGGCTGTAACTTCATCTTCAACCTGAAAAACTCTTTATGTTCTTATCTGCATATTGTTTCATTCTGTGTTGAGCCTTCTCTAAGTGTTCTTTCAATTGTTTCTGTATTTGCTCTCTGCTGCTGAGTTCCTCTTGCACTCTATTGACACTAGTATTTGTATCCCAGACCAAATTAGGTGGCTTATAGCCATATAGAGCCTCAAAGGGTGTTACCCCTATAGTTGTATGGTAATTTGTGTTATACCACCACTCGACTAAAAGCAACCGTTTAACCCAATTATTTAGTTTCAAAAAACACATGCTTTTCAGGTATTGTTTAAGACACTGGTTGAGTTTTTGTCTGACCATTAGTTTTAAGATGGTAGGCAGTGTGAACATGGCAGTGGTCCATGTTTGCTTTAGTAATTCTTTCCAAAATACACTAGTGAAAGTCTTTTCTCTATCTGATAATGCCAGTTTAGGCTGCCCATATAGTATCTAAACCTGGTCCATATAAACTTTAGCTATGTCCATAACAGTATATGGATGTGAGATAGCTAGAAAATGCCCATACTTAGTGTACTTATTCACAATAAACAAGACACAATTGAACTTTCCTGAAGTTGGTAAGCCCTCTACAAAATCTATGATTATAAATTCCTAGACTTGCTTAAGGATAGGCAAGGGTTGTAACAAACCTGGTGAAGCCACATGCTCCCCTTTAATCCTCTGGCAAACATCATAAAATGTCTAATATACTCTCTTACCATAGACTTTAGGCCTTTCTAATAAAAATAAGCTTAATTCTGTGATATGTAGCCTGCATTCCTGAGTGACATCCTTGGGGAGAGTCATATAGGTTCTGTATCAACTGCTTCCTGAGATTTTTATGCTCCCCAATGTATACCTTGTTCTTGTTTCTAAGAACCCCTTTACTGAATGTCCAATCCTCCTTTACTTTTTTAATAACTGTTACTGCTGTAATGATTTCTTGAGCCTTGGAATTTTCTGTATAACTGTTTTCAGCTTCCTATACCCAGCTAGGTATGATTACTGTGGTAGTCGTCTGTAACAACTCTGATTCTGCCTTATGTTGTCTTGAAAGTGCATCAACCACTATATTTTGCCTCTCTTTCCTATATTGAATGACATAATTTAATCTTAACAGCTTGGTTAAACCCTTCTTCTAGATAGTAGTGGAAATCTTCTGGTTTAGGAGATGTTTCAGGGGTTCATAATCAATTTTGATTATAAACTGATTTTCCTCCAAATAATGCCTCCACTTAGTCACTGCCATCAAAATTGCTATGTACCCCTTCTCAGAAATTGATATATCAGCTTCTTTAGGACCTAGTGCCTTACTAAGATAAGCAGTAGGTCTGCTCTGTTGACTTAAAATAGCTCTCACCCCTCTAGCGTTAGCATCTCTTTCCAGATAGAAGGTCTGGTTAAAATTTGGCAAAGCCAGAACTGGAGACTTACACATTACAGTCTTCAACTTGTTAAAAGCTTCAATAGATTCCTCAGTTCATTTAAACCCATCCTTTTTCATTATTCCAGTAATGGGTTTACTGATTTCTCCATATCCTCTAATAAACTTCCTGTAATAACTTGTCAACCCAAGGAAGCCCCTTAATGATTTTAAATTTTGAGGCACATGCCAATCCTTTATTGCTTTAATTTTTTGAGGAATCAGTAGATACTCCCCTTGGTGATATAATGTGTCCTAAGTACTCCATTTGTCTTTGTCCGATGAAACATTTAGTCCTCTTAGTAAATAGTTGATGATCTTGCAGAATGCTCATAACTTTTCTTAAATGTTCCACATGCATCTCAAGACTAGGGCTATACACCAATATGTCATCAAAAAAACTAAAACAAATTTCCTTAAATATGGTCCAAATACCTCATTCATCAAAGCTTGGAATATGACGGGCATTTGTGAGACCAAATGACATTACTTTGAAATCAAATTGGCCATGATGAGTTCTGGATACTGTTTTGGGAATGTCATCCGTTTTTATCCTTATTTTTCAATAGCCAGACCTCAAATCTATCTTTGAAAAATACTCAGTTCTCCTTAACTCATCCAATAAATCCTCCACTATTGGAATAGAGAACTTATTCTTTTATGTCATCTCATTTAATTGCCTATAATCCATACACATTCTCTATGTTTCGTCCTTCCTCATTAACAAGCAAAGCGCTGCAAATGAACTCCTGCTGGTTTGAATTATGAAAGCTGCCAACATCTCATTTTTCTATTTTTTAATTTCTATTTTCTAGAAATAAGGAAATCTGTAAGGCTTGAGGTTTGCAGGATGTGACCCTGATTTAAGATTAATGGCATGTTCATGTGTCCTCTCTGGAGGCATACCCTTAGATTCTTCAAAAATCTTATTGTATTTCTCCAAAACTAGTTGCAAGTCTCCAGGAATGTCTGAATTTTCTATTTTAGCACTGAGCAAGTACAACTCACCTTGCAAATCAGCATCTCTTCCTTTTAATTTCTGTAATTTTTTTTATCTAAAATCAATTTTAAAACAGACTGTTTTCTCTATGCAACAATATCTTCCTCCCATCCCTCTCAAAACTCAAGGTCATTTTTTTAAAATCCATCAGAATAGGATTGTACTTCATCATCCAATACACTCTTAAAACCATGTCACTGCCTTTCATACTCAAAATTCTAAAATCATGATTAAAAAATTGCCCTTGCATCTTTCAAGCTAGTTGATTACTCTTGGCAACACTGTATAATTTCTCTCCATTGACTACAATTATGGTTAATAGATGAGTTTGTACCACTTTCATCCCTTTTTTGTCCAAACTGGTGTTATGAAGCTATGAGTACTCCTACTATCCACAAGTATGCTCACTGGTTTTCCTTTGATAATCCCTGGAATCCTCAAGGTATTATAACCTATATTACCAGTTAAAGTATTTATGGAAATCTCCAGATTTCCATCTCCTTGAACCCCCATTTTTAGAACTTCATTATCTTTCTCATTTAGTTCCTCTTTCATTTTTTCAGTTTCCTAAAGAGTTTATTCCTCCTACATCGAATTGAACTGTTTGATCTTGCACTGGTGCCCTGGCATAAATTTTTCCCCACATTAAAAGCATAAATTATGTGTTCTTCTATACTCTATTAGAGACTGTCTGTTGGGTGATTGTACCTAAGGTCTTTTTAGAACAGTGGCAGTGTTGAGAACCTTTGGTGTAGTAGTGAGAGTAGTACTAACTCCCTTGACTTGGTACTTTTGCTTTCTGTTTTTCACTTCTATAGCTAACTCATGCAGTTGAGCTTGTCTAAAGGCAACAGCTAAGGTTTTTGGATCATGTACACTAACCTTATGTTTCGATTCCTCCTTCAGCTCACTTATAAAACTGGATACAAAGTATTCCATATCAGGGTTTAGCTATATAAGGTATGGTTTAAGCTCCTCAAATTTGGCTTGATAATCCTCAACAGATTTTTTCTGTTGCAATTTATTAAACTCCTCTATGACATCATTTAAATTCTTATCTACAAACCTATGGCATAGGTCAGCCAAAAATTCATGTCATGTAACTTTGTGCTTCTGCATGATATAACTATCAAATCGTATTTGTGCCCTGCCTGTAAGGTACATAGCAGCTACTTTCATTTTTCCTTCTTCAGGCATAGAAAAAATGAAGAAATACTTTTCACACTTTTTCACCTAATCCTTAGAATTTTCTCTATCAAACATGTGTAGTTCTAGCTTAGGCTTAAGGGTACTCCATATTCCACTTGAAGACTTTTTTTTTATTTGACAAAATTCCTGAAGAAGGAAAGTATCCCTTTTTCAGATCACTGTTCTCTCATTTTTAATTTTTCAGAAGGCAACTTTGTGTCTTGTAGTTTTGAAGCTAACAATCCAGGTTCATTTAGCTTCATATAATACCTCCCTTTATCATCAAAAATAGTAACTTGCACAGGTTTTTTATCTTTATGTTTTGTTGGATTACTGACTGATAGTTGTTGAAGCTTTTCAGGAGTGATAGGCTTCATACTCTCTGCTTCCTTGGTCAGCAACCCAATAATCTTTTTTAGATCTGTTTGAATTTTTTCGATCTTTGTCTCAAACTAATCTGTTCTATTTTTAGGTTCCTTTATCGACTTTTATCTCGTCCAGCTGACGCTGAATGTCAAATAGGTCCAAACTCTTAATCATTTGTTGATTTTTCCTTGGTTTTTCTAGCATGACTGTGGATCAAGAGCAGCTCTCTGATACCAATTATCACAATCAAACTTTAAAAAGGTCAAAAAAGGGTTTCAGAAGTAGAAGAATTTGTAAATTTCTGAAGAGAAATGTTGATAATTTTTATTCATAAGATAAGGATGCTTTTACAAAAATTTCTCATATATAATGCCTAGTACATTCTAACAGAATTGTTATTCACAGCTGGCTCAACGGTTTTAAGGTGTGAGGGGTCCGCTCCATCAGCATTCACTGTAATAGCATGTACTCGGTTCACTGGACGGATTTATTCTTGGTCTTGGAGTCATTTTTATCATGCACGTGCTTCATTAAAATATCACGAAACTCTGAGATATCCATCTTCCCTGAGACGCTGTCGTTTTCCTCAAGCTCCTTTAATTCTTTACGTGCCTCTTTAATTTCATTTCAGCAGATACTCTTCCAATTTCTTCGAATGCTCCACTGCAATTCTTAAATTGCTGGATTATCCTCTCAGGGCCATGACATACTTTTGCTGAATTTTCTTCGAATTTTAGATCCGTATTCTCTCATTACTATTTTGACGTACTTGTTTCTTCCGTTAGAAATAAAGAGATCTTTAATGAAACTCATAATAATAATTTTCGTTTGATTTTCTCTTTATTTTGCTTGGTTTTCCATTGCCATTATTTTCTTCGCTTCATTGATTGATTTATCCCTTTCGTTTTAATGGGTTCCTCATTTGTATATAAATTTTCGTGCGCCGTTATTGTGTGGATTTACAATCTCTCCTGTCGGACTCATTCTGGGATTCCACCCGATCCCTCTTTGAATTATTAGCAACCAACTATTACTATGCATTAACATGGTTATATTTTGATACGCAAGTTGTGTAAAAAAATTTTACACAACTTTTGATATTTAAGTTATAAGATTTAAAACCTAAATCTTTAACCCTAACACCCCAAAACCTAAATCATAAATCCTAAAATCTAAATTCTAACCATAAATCTTAAATTATACCCCTATAACCTAAACTCTTAAATCCTAAATTATAACTTAAATCTCTGAACTCTAAACTATGTAGGTTTGAGTTAATATCTATTATGGTTATATACTATCAGTGGGGATTCAGAAATTTAACAAACGGGTTCAAGATAATTTTTTTTTTCAAATGAGTATGCAAATTTTTACATTTTTTCCTCCACAATAAATTATTTTTTTAAAAATTACCACTAATTTTCCCCCAAAAATGGGGTGCAATTGCACCCTCCAAAGCTCTATAGGGGCGCCCCTGTGTACTACTATGTGTGAGTCTAGATACATTTGATTATCAGTTCAATCGTGTTTGTAATGGTTGATTTTACTTATAAGTATTTAGATACTGGATCATAGTTGTGATTGATTTTGTTTTTTATATTTGTTTAAACACTTTAACACTCGACCGTTTTATTTTAAATTAAAACAATTTTTTATATATAAAAATCATTAATAAAGTAACAGTAAATCACCGTAAATGACGCCTCCCTCCTCTCCCCTACAAATGTAAAAGCAGAGTTCATACCGAAAAGACAAGTACGATGCTGCGAGCGAAACCATTCTTCCAAATGTATATTTTTATGCATATAAAAGATGTTTAAAAGAATTGATCGAATTCGAAAATTCTGAGTGATGGTGTAGGTGACAAATGGCCAATAAATACAGTCTTTTATTTTTGATCCCTGTTGTCATCAACAAATGCAGGAGTTTTTGACCGACGCAACCATTGAAATGATAGGTGGAATAAGACAAAAGGGTTTGCTGCTGTTGTCTGCCTCTGCCTAGGCTAATCATTTATATGCTGTTCCCAAACTTTGAATTAAGGTGAAGAAGAATAATAGTTTAGAATTTTTCAGAAAGGTTCATAGATAAAGAAATCCACATGCTACCAAGTGCCCTCCAAATATTACAACACTAACTTGTGTGCCATTTTATTTGTGCCCTCCAAATAAATAAATTTAATGAAGAAAAGGATAAAAATGCTAACATTTCACAGGGAGAACAACTCAGAACAACAGTGTGTAAAAGTAAAACCTAAATACCTAATATACAAGGGACTTGATATAGGCATTCACTACCATTACCCTTTTGATTATGACAACTATTGCCTACAAGCATTTAGGATGAATAAATATTTCCCATAAAATAATAGTAACCCATATTGTAAACACCCAGAAATTTCCTACTACCCCTCAAGAATAATAATCAGATGGTAATGCGAAATTAAAAATTTTAAGCAGAGCAAGATAGAATTGTCACTGTCCTTGGCTTGCATTTTCAGACAGCTTGAATAACACCAGTTTTGCCCTTGCTCAAGTCTGTGGCGCCAACTGCTGCATTTGCATGGAATGCAGATTGTCTTGATGGTTGTCCTAGCAGTTTCAAGGATAGGAGTGAAGGCTCTATATGCCCATTAGCGGTCTCTCCTATGCTAAGCTGAGACATTCCGACTAGTTCATCTACATTAACAGGTTCCTTCGGAAACAATGGGATTGGCTTCAGTACTTGATGATGAGATGCCTCCATGCCCTTCCCTTCATCCGGAGGGGCTGGATTTGGTGGCCAAAATGCACAAGGAGCGGGCGCGTAAGGTGAGACGAAACCGTGGACCATAGGTGCCAGTCCACTTGATACCATCATTGTTTCTTGAGTCCCTTTAACCGGTTCTTGTGCTGCAGCTTCGGTGTGTTCAAATTCAGAGTTGATAGAGAGATTTAATGAAGGTGTTGGATTCGAATTATCTGCTTGTTCTACATGTGAAGAAGGCAACAAAACTTGTTCTTCCGGCACTGCGGGTGTATCTGTATCCTGCAAAAGCATATGAAAGTTAATCAACCCAGACGATTGAGATGATTTTATTTTCCCATGCAAGTTTGTTAAATTCCTTCAGTGATGGACAATGGACGGAGATATTCTCCTTAGCACTATTACATAATTATCATCTCTTGCATTAATCATGTGGTTGTGTGCATGATAGGTTATGTTGCTATTTTTAGGGAATGAAATACACACATACATATAAAGAAGCAAAACAAACCATATCATTCGGAACCATGTCGAAAAGGCTTGAACGTCTCTTTCTTCGAGTAACATTACTATGACGGATGAAATACTTCTGGGCATGACTTGCTACCTGAGCTGGTGTCCTTGACACGACAAAGTTTCGAGCTATATCCCGCCAGTCCCCTTTCCCTAGTTTCTGGAGGCCAATTAGAAAGAGTCGATGTTCCTCTTCTGTCCAAGGAACACCTGAAGCAACCAAAAATCACGGCTAAGAACCAATAATTTAGGTGTCATATTTCTATCCCACTAGTTAAACCGATAAGTGATAAACCATTCCCTTCCTATCCTCTTTCAATGGTGACTCAAAATTTTTATTTTTTCAGAGAAAAAAATTGGTTGACTCAAAGTTATAATGTACAAATGATCAACTACCCATTGATGTTCAAGCAGCAACTATACAATATTTTAGGCGACTTCGAATTCATTCCTTGCCCCGAAAACCAATAATACATATAACTAAAATAAGTACCTTCAAAAAGAAGACCAAAATGCAAACTAACCTAAATACTTGTACTGTACGAGGCATATAAGTTGGATGCGACATAGGGAAGGAAATGTGATGGAATAACCTTAAACTACAGAGCATATCAATTGTTGCTGCAATTGAAACTCAACGCAATAACAAACATATATTTGTAGAAACTGGAGTGCAATTAAGCTTCTACGCAATATCCTCTTACATAGACTAGACCAAAGTCTGCTCTAGAAATTTGAGCAGAATCCACTGCTCTAAGTACGTTCAGGTCTGAGTCACATGCACAACAAAATGTCCAAAAGGTTATGAGAAAATTTTGGATTTAAATAGACCATCAAACTGACCCAATACTGAGAAGGATTTTAGAAGGCTTATTTATTCACACTCAGTGTATAAAATGGCGCAAGGCGTACCAAGGCGATAAGGGTCCTAGAGTCAAGGCGCGAAGCGCAAGGCACGCACCTCATTGAAGTGAGGCACATTTTTAAAAATTAAAGTTTTATTGACCAAGTGCAAATAAAGTTATCACTTAAATACATTCCATTCATTTTTTCTCACATTCTTTTAATGTTAATTTTGATTGATAAATATATAATTACATTAAAATTATTATTTATTATTAAATAAAAATACTTTAAGACTAAATTATAAAATTATAAAATAACTTTTAAATTGATCTAAATAATAAAATTATAGTTGAAAAACTATTTATTTTAAATTTTTATGCATCTTTAACTAAAGAAGATAAGTAAATTTTAAAGAAAAAAATAAATAAATATCTACAGAAATAAAAGAGTGAGTTGATCGGTGAGAGAGAAGAATAATGAAATTTAACACCAGCAAGAACACGTGTTAAAAATGTGCTAAAAGTGTGTTCAGTAGTGGGCCCGCACTTTTTTTAGTTAAAATATTATTTTGTTTTTTTTATTCACCGGTTCCCTTCTCCTATTCTTCTTCTTCTTCTTCTTCGACAGATTGTTATTTTTTCTGGATTTTTTCTGCAAACTTTATCTATGATTTTAGGTCGCATGCCTCTATATTTCTCCTACCCTCCTATTTTTCTTCTTCTTCAACAAATCATTCTATTTTGAATTTTTTTTTCTAGTTTTTTTTCCCCAAACTTCTCTTCCCATGGCTGCAAACTATTTTCAAGTCGCTGAAAGGCGCACGCCTCGTCGCCTCGCCGCCTTTTGAACGCTTCATTGAAATTGCCTCGCCTAGACACTATTAGGCGTTTTGCAAGCGCCTCGCCTTAGCGCCTAAGCGCTCTTCAAGTGCGTCTTTTTAAACATTGTCCACACCTATGTAAACACTCGTGTGAACATATGGGAAACTTTCCTTAGATATTGATAAAAATCTAGGAAATATGCCGATTTTGTATCATATGTAAATAGGAGTTTTTGATCCAAACAATTAACGAAAATCAGTAAAAACCGTCGAATATAAAAGAACTCAACTATAAATAGAGGTCTCCCCAAATCATTTACAATCATCAATTCTCTAAGTAATCAAAAGCATGCATTTACTCTAACTCTCTATTGTAATATCCTTCCTGAAATATATATAATTGTTAATCTAAGGTTTAAAGTATAGAACACTACCAACACAAAAGACAACCAACTAAAGTTGAAAACGGATCCAAGTTCAAACCCAAAAACTACTTTCTTTTTTCGAGTGATCACGAATCTATTAGAAACTAACTATTAAGAGAAACTGAAATTAGTAAGTATAAACCATCACAACATTAGTTCAAAATTAAATATTATTATAAACACTGCATTTTCTACATTTCTGCCAGGACCAAGACTTACAGATATCTGTTTGATTAAATATGATATTAAAGTTTTTTTGAACAATATACGATACTAAAAGTTAAGTATACGTTGAAAGCCAAATTGTCACTTTAGCTCCATATTGTTCACCGATTATAAGCAATTGCTCACACATAAAACACACTGAAATAAAAGAGAAATTCAATTATTACAAAGAAGCTAATTATCTAAGCATCTCCTTATTCATGTGGTTCTCGGAAGGCCAAATTAATGATAACACGAACATAAAAATATGTAAAAAAAATTAAGGCAAGACTATTTGGAAACAGGGAAAACAAAAGCAGCCAAGAAATTTACTAAATGTGAACTGATATTCTTTTAGGCCTATTTATTCATTATTTGATTATGGTTATTAAAAAGAATTAAACATAATATGCTAAAAGTATTCGTGCATCGTGCATACTACTCTTTAATATCATTTAAAAACAAGGGTATATATAAAGTAATTTTTTGGGGAAAAAAAAGCCATTTACTAGTATCACTGAACTCCAAAAAGTAATTTAAAATCAAAAATAAAAGTGGAATTTTGACGGTAAATTTTTCTTAGACAAATTGTTCATTAAAAACCAAGAAAATTGTCAGTAAAAGAAAAACTAATAAGAGTATAAATGATTGTCATTTTTCACTAAATTTGGAAATAAATAAATAAACCTAAACCTTTTTTATTATAATAACAAAACTAAATCTTAAAAAATAATAACCTTAATCATTCAGGTACTCCAAGTTCTCTCATTAATTGCAAAAAAGATTAAACAGCTAGAATACAAACTTTATCTAGAATCCAAAAAACAACGTTAAAATCCCAAAAAAGAACGGAAGTAAACAAAAACAAGGTCAAAACACGGCGTTTCAGAATCCTCACCTTTCTTTCTCTCTCCGCGAGGGTTAGCTGAAGTGTGTGCAGTGGGCTCATCAGATAAGTATCCGTCGGGCATGTGGGTCGAATCACGGACGTGATCCGATGAAGGAGAGTCCGGATTAGGCGAAGCGGTAGCTGATGAGGAGTTATGGTAGTGCGCCGAGGACAAATTTCCCATACTCGCACTCTTCTTGATTATCGACCCGTCCGTCAAACGGACCCCGAACAATTTCACCCCTCCGCAGCCAGCTCCGCCGCTTCCACTGCGCGTGGGACACGTGCGAGAGTTGTGGCCGTTGAAGCTACAATGCGAGCATCGCCGAGTCATGACTCACGCGAGCCAAACCAAAACACAGTGAAAAAAAAAAACCAAACAGCTAAGAACTAATCGAATTAATCTATTAATCAGTAAAAATGAAAAAAAAAAGATCCGGATTAATAAAAACTTGTAAAAAGAAAAGCTAAGAAAGAGAGAAAGATTGTTTAGAGAGAGAGGGGAGGAAGGTTGCATGGGAATGAAGTGAGTTTAAGGAGGGAGGAGTATAAAAAGGCGGAAGAAAAGAGACGGGGGTAATGTAGGAATTTAGGGATATAGATCATATTTTCAGGATTAGAGGATGACGGTGGATCGTTCATTGGTGATAAGTGGAATGACAGTTTCACCCCCTCAGTTGAAAATAACGTCTTTGCTGGTTTCTTTTTTTGGGTCGTCGTGTGTGCGCGTGTTCCTGTTGTTCCGAATTTTTCTATTTGTTTTCCCATTAGATTAAATCAACTTTACTTGGAAAAAGAATTAAATATAATTTAATATAATTACTTGAAAAGCTCGTTATGAGATTATTTTTCTATTTTTGCATCTTTTTACAAAAATTAAATATCACAAGTATGTAGAGAAAACATTACTAAAAAAATTTATAGTCACTATGTTCAAAGTTGGAAACATGGGTGTAAAATTAGTTATTTTGGATGTCAAACTTTTTTACATTACTATTGTGAATATTTTAAAAGTGTAAATTATTTTTAATTTATAATATTTAGACTTCTTTTTACCCATAAATTATAATATATTTAATCATTCGTCATCCTATTTATTATACGAACACATATCACTCAAAGTAACTTTTAAATTGATTGATTCTCTATTGCAATACAAAAGGTTTATTTTATCATTTTTAATTTGTTTTAACTACTTAATACTTTATCCGAAAAGAACTCTAACTCTCCACATTTAAATTTCCACTATCCCAATTTCCTTACTATTTTTAGGCCCGCATGCATTATAAATACTATGCAGCCTTTCTCTTCGTTTACATCTCATAGTAAGTTCCTTATCTTCAACTTAAAAAAAATCCTTATCACGATATTTTTGTTTTGTTTTCTTATTAAGTAGAGAGGTATGATATAAATAAATATTATGATTAAAATTTATACAAAATAAAATAATATGAATATTTTTTATCACTCAACCAGTTAGTGAATTTCTTATTTTGTTTTTTATTATATAGGGTATAAATTGTTTCGTAAGATATATAAGGTGTTTAGGAATTAAAATTAAGAAAATAAGAATTTTTAAATTTCATTTTGAAAACTAGATCAAAATCTACAAGGTAGGTGGAAGACGCTACCTGCACATGACCACTTAAGAGGAAGACACTACCTACAGGTAGCGTCCTCTCTTTTTAAATTTTTTTCTTCAAAATCTATAGAAAATGTTAATAAAAAATAAAATAAAATAAAACATTGAGGACGTCACCTGCAGATGGCCTAATTGCCAAAATAAAAAGATCTTCATTCCCCTAAAATTACTTTTGAAGGATAATATTCTCCTAATTACTTTGTATAAATTACTACTCTTGTTTCTTCCAAAATAGTGAACTTCTTATAAGAAAAAAACTATGGTTTTGGAATTGTTTACTTATTTTTTTTAAATATCCATTTCTATAACTAAGAAATGAGTGAAAATGGGTAATTTTATATATCCTCTTTATATTTTATTTTATGTTTATCTTTGATGACTTAGTTCATTTCATTTAAATGGGTTTTCAAAATTCTTATCGATACAGTACATTAAAGTTATCCCAACTTCATTTGATAGCGATTTTGATGGCGCGTATGCGATTTTTCTTGATAATTTATATAAAAAATTAAAATATTTTTGGGTCCTCTAACTTTACAGATTTAATTAGTTTAATCTTTAAAATTTTATTGCGGCATTTTTAACCCTCAAACTTTTATTTTTATTTTTTTTTATCAAATTAAACCAAACACGACAATAAAATCATTAGATCTTTCAAGCGTTCTATACAAATATAAAATCATTTTAATATAATTTTGGTAAAGATAAATTCCACTTTTCATGAAAACTTGAGCGAATATCAAATTCCACTTGTACATTCTAATCTTAAAATCTAAGCGTTTGATATGATAAGTATGCCACAATAAATAATAGTTATCTACCTTATCGTGATCTATCGTTATTAGATTTTTTTGTCCTTAAACCATAAATAGGATAAGCTTGACTCGCCAAATCTTATCAATAAGGTATAAAAAATAAAAATAAAAAACACTTTTAAAGTAATATCTGTAATTGTTTAAAATATAAATAAGTTGATATTAAATTAATCCATGATACTAAGTCAGTCATAGATTTCAATACCATGATAGAAGCAACATGGTAATACTTTAACTTTATATACATGAGATAAAAAAATGGCCGTGTTTTTATTTATTAATTAATATAAATATGTAATTATTTGATGCAATGACAGTGATTTTTTTACAAGCGGACTTCTAAAGCGGTCATGTATTTTTTTAGGGTCTTTAAACCCTAAACTTTAAGCCATAATTCTATTCCCAAATTTTAAAACCTAACCAAAAACACTAAAACCCTTACTATATACTCTAAACCCTAACCTATAAACCCTAAAGACTGGACTTTTATTGTCAAATTATTTTTAAACCGGGTACAAATAGCTTGGCGATTAATCTTTAAAATTAAGGATTTTCGTTTAAATTTTATATTTGAAAAGATTAGAGTCGCCACTAGTCACTTTGGTAGACCAGACACCATAAAAACAATCAGAGATTCGTTTTTTTAAATTAGGGTTCGGGAGTCAGTTACGTGTGGGGAAGGATTAGCACCCACAAACGCCCGATATCAATACCTTTTAATTTTGCGTGACATTTTGGTATTTTTGAATAACATTTTGAATTTAATTTAACTATTAATTATTAACTGGATTTATATTCTGAACGAAGATATTCATTTTATAAGAAAATATATTTTTATCCAAATATGAGATTGAAAACACCCATTTATGTTCAGGGCACCTCTATTCATATTCAGGAAATATATTTCCAACCTAAAAGGTTTTCATGCATAATTGATTATTGTCTTGTTTATTTTAAGTTCTAACTTAAAAAATACTCTAATTATAATTGTATGTTATTTAATTCTACGAATATTATATAATTTAAAAGCTTACATGAAATAACACTCAATTGCTTGAACATCATCCATATTTAAATCATTGTATAAAATATTTTCTCATATAAATATACAATAAGTGGCGTGTAGACTATAGTTTTAGATTTAATACTTCGGTACATGTTTAGGGCAGGTATTACGGTAATCTTACCAAATTCAAACCTCAATTTAATTATTTTAAAAAAATCGTATTTATTAAATTTTTTATTTTAATCTTCAAAAATTACTATTTTTATTATTATTGGGCAGTGGTTTTATTGTAAAAAATATTCCCTCAAAGTTTTCTTTTTTTTTTTTCAGGAGAAGAAAAGAAAGCGCTGGTTGCATAATCTGAGTAATCTTAAAATGGATTTCTTTAATGATTTAGCATACATGTGTAAGAAATATCATGTCAGCATTTAGCAAGAATAACTGATGCTTTTCTCAAATGTTTATATATTTTATTATTGAGGATCAACCCATGTGTGAAAAAGATTATACGGATTCTTTCATGTTTTAGCGAGAATAATTTAACATATACCAACAACTATTAATTGATTTAACGAAATGCTAAATTATATCTCTTAAATAATGTTTAAAATTTTAAAAACTAATAAAATTATTAAAAATGTCGTGAAACAATGGAAAAGGCTCTCCTTTTAGGTGAGTTAATGTGCGACAACTTAAAAAACGCTAATTTAAAATTACGGGTAGAAATTAGATAGGCGGAGACAATTTTATATTTCTCGTTCTGTCCCCAATATTTTTTTAAAAAAAAACTTTATTTTATTAATAAAGTGGCACGAATAAAAATTTCGTTATAAAACTTCTCTAAAACTTAAATAGAGAAAAAAAAGAATACAACCTATCCGCCCATAAACTTAACATCCAAAACCAATTAGCAATACACCCTGAAGAACATATCACCCTCAGCACCTCACAACACAAAAATACAAATATCATAGGCATACAAAGCACCCCTGAAATTACACATCAAATCAAGGAACCGCATATGTGAGAACGCCAAAAGCTACCGCTGCCCAATACCTGTAGGAACTGGAAAGGAAAGAGTTCAGGCGCACAGAAAATAAAGTCTTTGGCTCTGGAGATCCCTTTTTTGGCCAATAAATCTGCAGATGAATTAGCAAACCAGGACACCAGCTGTAAACACCAGCTAGAATGATCGAATAATGCCCTACAATCATCAACAAAAAGTTTGAAAATAACTGGGTTATTGATAGGATGGTGGAATAATTCAACAACCAAGGAACAGTCGCATTCAATAATGAGATTGACAAGTGTCAAAATGGTCAAATAAACATATTTTTAATCTCTAATAATGATTTATGGAAAGCGGTATAAACAAGTAGGGTCGATCCACAAGACTAAAGAAATTTCGATATCACTTTCTTGTTTCAATCCTTAATTTAACTGCAAGATAAAAATGGGGGGTTAGAAATAATAATTGAGTAAAAATAAAAGATGAACAAAAATAGTAAATCGTAAATAAAGAATTCAATTGTGATGATTTAGCCTTAGGTTTTGCCAGTCTCAATTTTGATCATTCATCGAAATAATTTTCTCTTTTGGATAGTACGCTAGTTACAGTCAACAGTGCCCAACCCCTGCAGCTAGCTCTTCTCTCCGGTTAACCAAAATTGGCAAGTCAATATCTGAAATCTGGTTCTTGCTAGTTTAACCACGTCTATCGCCGTTAGCACCAAAACAGTTTTGAATTCTATAAAAGCCCAACTCGAGTTATAACGTCTCTTTGGGAATAGAACTCGATCTTGATTCCCCTTAGCGGACCGCCGCTAAGTATATTCTCTTTTTTTCTTGTTGCACATTTTTTAACTTCGTAGCCTCAACTCGTCATTGGATCTTTGAACTGAAAGTGAGATGACAACCCAAGCACCTCGCCTCGGTTCTCTAATCCACTCACATTCCCGATCTACCACTCACAATCATCTCACCATGAAGTAGCACACCTAAAGACAAGTCAATTATTAGCGATACATAATCATAGCCATATTTAAGCAATGCTGAAAATTGTACCACAAGATTAAAGGTATTCATCAAATTCATTTCATCAACCCAAATTAGTTTATACATGCATAACAAGATGAATTCAAGCATGTAATAAGGGATTATGACAAAACTCCTGAGTCAGCTAAAACAAACAACAATCGTAAACACCAAAATATACCCTCAAACTAACATGAATAAGCAAGGAGAAAAAAATTAATTTCATTCTCTCACTTAAATCGTATTGTCCTTAATACGAGATAAAAAGTAAAGCACAAAAGTAAAAAAAAAGAATACTCCACATGTCTAGCGATGGTTGGATGTCCGGTGGAGTGAGAATGTCGGTCGAACTTGAAACAAAAGACGGCAATGAGGGTTGTTTGGCGTGATGATTTCTTGACCATGCCACTATTGTGGGTTAGACTACTCGAAAAGACTGTCGAAGGCTGGGTCGATGTCAAAATTCCCTAAAAACTAAAATATGGCTAATATCAAGTTACATGTCTTTTAGCCGTTTTTTAGAATGTCGTTGTTTAAACTTTTGGCTCTCATTTTAAGATAGGTGTTTTTTTATAAATATTTTATATTATTTTTTGCTTTTTTAATTTTTTTTCTATTACACGTGACAACCTCTAGTTTTTTTTTTTTTTAAAGAGTGACAACCTCCAGTAGGTTACTTGATTTTTAAGGAAACTAGTGTTTGTAATAAAAAAGTGAAACAGAATAATAGTACAAAAGGATAATGGAAAAATTATAAGGGGGATAAAATGAGAATTGGACTATGGTACAAGATCAAATGGGATATTAAATCATATCAACTTCATAATTGGAACCAAACAACTAATTGTCTAATGGGATGAGACACTAAATTTCTTAATTAAGGTTAGATGTTAGAATTTTGATATTGTAAGTGAATTAAATTGGATTAAATTGCCTTCATAATTGACTTTTGCAGTATTTAATCTAAATTAATCTATCAATAAACAAAAAACTAATAATTTATTATACTCGATTTAAATTAATTAACAAATAAAAATAATAATAACACTCCGAATTCTAAATTAAATAAGTCATCATATCTTGTAAATATGAAATAAAATCAACTTTATTACTATTTCTATTACTGATCCCCCCACCCCTGAAAGCTTACATCTACAATCAACAAAATCAAAGCTAAGATGAGTAGTAAAAGGAAACTCTTACAAGACATAAATATCACAACTTTATTGTCAAAGTAATCATACATTAAATACATATGTTTTTAACGCTCACCACATGTTTCTGTTAAGGAAAAATCCAAAAATCAATATTCATGGTTGAAATCTACACAAAATATCATCAAAAGTTATAGAAAATGACAGTGCCAAATTATAATTAATTTATGCCCACTTTATTATTTTTCATATTGCTTCTTGTCCATCGACGAAGCCCACCGCAAAAAATAATATAGGTTTTTTTAATTAAATAATATGAATGTGAACCACAAAAAATTTGAAAGGTCGGTGGACAAATTGTTCAACTCTATCCCACTCCCACATAAAATCAACAATTTGGACTTATCCGTCGAATTTCAATGTATCCAATTATGCTAATATCGTATTTTATAGATGCGACAAATTAATTTATATGGTAAACTGGTAATATAGGTTTTTTTAATTATTTAAACTTAACACGTTAAAGTAAAACATTTAATTTATATGGCAAGTGACTTATTTGATAACATTTTAATAGTTAAATGTATGATTGTCAAAATTAATTCTTTAATGTAGTTTATTAAAGATTATATTATATTTTAATTTTTTAGTGTTTCTGACTTTTTGGTTAAATTGGGAAGCTAATTAGAAGTAAGAGAGAGAAATTTTAATTTTCCCATAAGTTTGAATTTAATTTGTCTCAACTTGACTAGACTCTTTGAGACCTTAGAATTCGGACCACTTTGTGCTAAAGTCAAGCTTTTTAGCTAGATGCATGCGCTGCCCTCGTGATTACTAAGATTCCCATCATACGGGATTAAGCAAGTCCATGGGTTTAAATTTTGAGATATCATTTAATTTATTAAAAAAACTATTTTAAAATATATTAAAATTTTATATTTTATTTTAAATTAAAGGGTAAACTACTTGAATGATCATTTATGTTTAGGGTTTGTACATTTTTGGTCATCAATTTTTAAATTCGACTATTATGATCACTTACATTCTCGATATGTAAACTTATAGTCACTGGGATTTTTGTTGCCGTTAAATAAAGGGAGGCTGATCTAACACTAAAAAGGAAAAAATATCTAGATAGTCCCTAAACTATTACTTCACTCTTATTTTGACCACCAAAATAAAACAATTTGTATAATTATACATTTAATCCTCCATATTTACAATTTTTTTTATTTCTTCTCCCCTCCACCAGCGTCCATATTCTTCTTCATCTAACTCAATCCCTAATTTTCTACTATATCAATCCCCAATTCAAACAATATATTTTTGGACTAGATGGTAAATGTTAATCTCCATTCTTATTTGATTGATTATTATTTATTACTTTAACTTCTGCCTTGTAATTTCATTTTCTTTTAATTTAATCCTATTTTGCTTTGTTATCTAATTTCATGTACTTTTAATTATACCTTTAAATTTTGCTTTATTTAAATTATGTCATTAATTTAAATCTAACTCTACTTTATTTTGTGCGATTAATTTACATCCATTTATAGTTTCATCCTTAGTTTAGATAATTTGTTTTCAATTATGCATTGTAATTTTATGTTTATAATTAGATCCTTGTGATTACTTTAAACTATTTCAAAAATTAGAGGAATAGTGGTCCTAACCGATTGGATCACAACTTATCCGTTGATTCAAAATAAACGAAATCCTTCATTATTGAATAAAATTAAGGGTAAACTACTAGAATTGTGTGATTGGGGATTAATATAGTAGAGAATTAGGGATTGGGTTAGACGAAGAAGAATATGGAAGATGGTGGAGGGGAGAAGAAATAAAAAATATAAATATAGAGGATTAAATGTGTAATTATATAAATTATTTTTATTTCGGTGGTCCAAATAAGAGTGAAATAATAGTTTAGGGACTATCTAGGTAATTTATCATTCTTTTATTGTGCTAGATCAGCCTCCCATTAACGTTTAACGGCAACAAACGTCCCAATGACCATAAGTTTACAGATCGAAAATGTAAGTGATCTTAACGGTCAAATTTGAAAATCGGTGACCAAAAGTATACAAGCCCTAAACAGAAGTGGCCATTCCAGTAGTTTACCCTAAATTAAAATTAGAGGATTTTAAATTTTAATGGCATAAAGTCAAGAAATGCCCCTAACATTTGATTGAATAGTCATTTTGACCCCTATTCTTTTTTTGAGCGAATTTAACCCCCAATGTTTCATTTTGAGTCAAAATGGCCCTTATGCGGATGAAAACTGTTAGCCAACTGACTATAAACAACTTGAAATGACTTGACAGAATGACGCATAGGAAGAAAAAATATTTTATATTTTATACAATTTTATAAAAATATTTTTTGACTGATGTGTCATTATGTAAAGTTAGCATATTTTTCTGTATGACATTGCTATCGTGGCGTGCACTGTCATGTAGGTTTATCACGTCAATTCAAGTTGTTTATCGTCAGTTGACCAACAGTTTTCATCCGCAGAGGGGTCATTTTGACCCAAAAAAACGTTGGGGTTAAATTGGTTCAAAAAATGAGCTAAAGTGACTATTTAGTCAAACGTTAGGGGTATTTTTTGGTATTATGTGAATTTTAATTTGATTGATATTGTTGTATAAAAATATTAGAGGATTTAAACGATAATAATATTATATTATATATCAATTTAAATTTTATAAGATTATATATTTGGAGTAATCTAACCACATTTTGCTTTGTCAAACGTTTATTACTATTTTTTGTACGTTAGAAACTAGTGTTAGCCATTAATTTGCTTAGCGGTTCGCTTTCTGATATAGACTGGTATTAATCTAACAATGTAGCAAACTTTACGAAGAACATTTTTACTGATGTTTGCTAACGTATTTAACGATGGTTAAAGGTCGAAACTGGGAGGACCCTTTTCATTATTGACCAAAGCTTTATCGAAAAACCTATGGCGATGAGAGACGCCACCTGTTTGTAAAAATGCGTGTGTGACTGAGCCATGTTGTTAAGCAATTGTGTGGAACTCAGCCACTTGGGCCCAACAATCAGAAACTCATTCGAAACTTTGGACCTCGCTGCCCATTTGTAATTTTTTGGTTGGTTTCCCAGCATACCATCTCAAATTCTTCAATTTACGTAACAACAATTTTGTTCACGTTTTATTTGACTTTATTTTCTTCTAATTAAAGCGAGCTAATGTTGTCGTCCTATAATGAGCTTATACAAAATCCGATTTGAATTAATCGGCCAGTAAATCAAAAACCAATGGTTAAAAAAAGCGCGCTAATGTTGCAATGCATAAATTGAGCTTGAAAAAAAGGGCATATACAACGACGATTTGATTGGTTCCCTTAAGGTTATTTATGGTATTATATCCAACAAAACTTTACATTTCCCAGTACAACTCTTGCAGTTTTTTTGCAAACTAATCATCATCTATGCTAGTATTATGCTTACACAAATTTAAATTAAAGAAACAATATCTGAAATTCCTAGAAAAGAACAGCAGAGGAATCATGAAACTCGACACTATATTTACAAGGTCACTCACATTTTTCTTGTGAAAGTAAAACATATGCTTGAGGAAGAATTTCCTGCATAATTCCCTTGTTGTCTATCTGGTTTGGAAGTTGAGTGTCTTTATGCAGTAGGCAAACATGAAGGCAAAGAACGCTGCAAAGCCAACCAAAACTGCAGCAACCGGTCCCATGAAGTCCGAATCGTAGCCGTATTGGTCTTTGATATACCATTCAATGGTAGGGTCAGGTGTGATGCCAGGTGCTTTAATGGTGTCTTCGATATCTCCGTATTGTGACACGATCAATCCGTAAACCGTCCATGCAACGGGGCAAATCCAGTAATACCATACCCACCACTTGGGAATTCTCTGAAAATTCAAGAAAAGGAACGAACATCAGATTTGATTGTGGATATGATTAAAAATATTCAATTTCTTGTGAAAGAAGTAAACCTACCGGTCTTGGAATGAAGAAGCCAGAGAAAAGATTAAAGAGTGCATAGAAAGCTGCGGCGAAAATAGCTGCTACTTGATGGTTTGGTGTGATGGAAACTGTCATCATTCCATAGAATGTGAAGTAAAGGAAGGAGAAGAAATTGATGAAGAAGAACCAGAAGAACTTTGCTACCGTCCATTCAAAGCCCACCATGGCATACACAATAAGTGTATAGTATGTTGTTTGGACAAAAATGTAAGGAATTTCACAAAACACCTGCATGCCATATAATTTAAGTTTAATCATCTAGTAGTTCAATCATTTGAACTTATTAAAGAGACTAATGAAATCATTGGCCTATCCCTCACCTGTGCAAGGGCATAAGGTAATGCAGAGTACATTCCAGCTGCTCTTTCACGATAAAACACTGTCCTTTCAATGGCTACAACTGGTTGAACTGTTGAGCAGTTATTGATTCCGACAAACAAGACCGCAGCATACATTGCCCCAATTATCATTGTAAGATCAGTTGTGGATTCCCTGAACCATTGAACAAAGAGCAGGAGAATGTAAACAGTCTGTAAGTATTTTGTCTAGCGTTGGGTTATATTGCAGATTACAAAAGAATAAGAAATGTGAGCATTATAAGCATGAAAATAGATACTGACCTTTTAGTGCCGACCTGCCAGAAAATAGTACCAACCATGAGTGCAGAGACCAAAGTGAAGAAGTATCTGACAAGGTTATAATCTGGACTTCTCCAATAAGTCCACCATTGCTTCCAAAGGCATGATTTGAATTGGCCCCATGTCGGCTGCGAGTACTGAGTGGTGAAATAGAGGTCTTTTGCTCCTGGGGGTGGTGTGCTTAACTCATTTACTAATGCCTTGTTTCTCCTGTTAACATATGCATAAATTAGTTCACTCGTAAAAAAAAGTTAAAATGATTGAACTAGTGTCACTATGTCTCTACTTACTGATACAATGATGACGACTTATAGTACTCGGCAAAGTCCATTCCGAGCCTAGCTTCAGCAGCCACGGAGCTCACTTCTAGCATCCATGTAGCTGGGTTGTACTTGTCCTTAATTTTGGGGATTCCAGGAATGGACTGCAATGGTGAATAAGAGAGGAATAAGGAATCAGATGATGCCTTCTTCTTTTTCATCTTTAAATTACTGTTTTAGATATTAAAGATCCTGGTATAGTTACATACCTCAAAATATTCAATGATCTTGTGAGAGTTTCGGCCTAGTGGTCCAGAGTAAATCACCTGCCCTCCTCTTTTCATCAGTAGCAACTCATCAAAGGCTTCAAAGATATCAATGCTAGGCTGATGAATAGTGCAGACAACTGTTCTTCCAGTGTCCACAGTGTTTCTGACAGTCCTCATGACAATGGCTGCCGCTCTCGCATCGAGGCCAGATGTTGGTTCATCCATGAAAATAATTGAGGGATTAGCAACAAGCTCTACTGCAATTGTCAACCTCTTTCTTTGCTCAGTTGACAACCCTGTGACTCCTGGCAGACCTACTATGGCATCCTTGAGATTGTCTAGTTCTACCAGTTCCATCACTTCATCCACAAAAATCTAAAATATAACAGCAAATATTGTTTAGAGACTAAATTAAACAACTAATTCCATGCTTTATTTCACTGAAAATTACAGAATTGAGACTTCTTACCATCTTTTCCTCTTTGATGACATCTTTTGGAAGTCGTAGGAAAGCCGAATAAATCAAGGATTCTCTGACTGTAACCTGGGGTGAGTGAATATCATTTTGTTCACAGTATCCAGAAATTCTAGCAAAGGTTTCTTGTATCTTGGGGTATCCAGAAATTCTAATATCACCCTCGATATATCCACCGGTCTTTCTTCCCGCTAAAACATCCATCAATGTTGTCTTTCCTGCACCACTGACTCCCATGAGTGCAGTCAAGACTCCAGGCCTAAATGCACCGGTTACTCCTCGAAGTAGTTGTAACCTGTCTTCTGCAACACCCTGTGCCTTCATTTCCTGTTAAATAACTGAACTTTAGACCATGCTCTACGGTAACAATTATAAGGTTTATGTATTTATTTTGATTTTGTTTTGGATGATAAGCATATAGTCAAATCGATGTAGAGGTAACTAAAAAGAGTTGTTGAGAGTGGAAGGGAACTTACTGGCGGCATATCAACATAGTAATTGACAGTGTCAAAGGACATTGCTAGAGGAGTGAAGGGAAGGACCATTCCTCTCTTGGGAGCAACACCATTGGCTGTGTCAATCGAAGAATCATTTCTGCTCATTCCGTTGGGGCTGGCCCGACTGCTCAATCTTCTGATTGCCATTTCTCCTAAAAGATTTCATTTGACATGATTAGCATAATAGTTAATATCGATACCCGTGTTAAGAGAGAAACAAGACCAACATAGTCCATTTTGTTATGTTTCTTACTTAAATTTTTGCATCCACAGAAGACAGAGATCGAGAGAATGAATCTTTGCTTGATTTTTGTCTCCTTAACCTTGATTCACCCTTAGAACCCTCATTGTTAGCCTCCAGTTCTTCAGCAGTTTCCTCCGAAATTACAGCCTGTGGCTTCCCAAGGGCTATTATGCCAAACCAAGAAAATGTACAAGATTAGATACCTATAAAAAAAAAAACAGCCAGGCAACATGATGGACACATTAACCTAACAGAATGTTAAAACTTACGGTTTAGGTACATGAGCGCGAAGGTGAAGAGAATGTTGAAAAGCACTGTGAACCCTAAAAGAGCAGCTGCACCAATCCAATACCAGTTTTTATTATTGGGAACATCAAAGTTCCTGAGCATTTTACCCCCAAGCTCGTAACGTTGTCCGAAGCCTGCATTATGGACAAAGATTATGCTTGTAACTTGCTTACTTTCAAATGAAAATATATACATTTCTTACAATTTTTAACTAATTGGTATCTTTTGTCTGTAGGAAAATTGAAAAAGATACCTTTTTGTTCATCCACCTTGGAGCAAATAGTTCATTCACAGTAAAGGCATTGTAACCGTAAGTCAAAGGTGAAACCCAGTAAGCCCACTCCCACCAGTTTGGGATTTCACCTTTCCAAAGAAAACCACTTCATATTAGTGTTTTGTTTAAGTTAATGTAGCTTCATTAAGAAACTTAAGTTATTTACAAATGCAGATAACTGTAAGAATCTTTTCGACAAATGTCGACTTTTATAATACTAATGCTTACCTTTTGGAATGATGAAGCCTCCCAGCAAGAACACAAGGAGAAGAGTGAGAGCCCCACCAGTGTTAGCTATGATCATTGTTCTGCATATTCCAGCAATGAGTCGAAAGAGCCCAGCTGCCATTTGTTGTACTAAAAACACCAATAGGAATGTCTTGAAAAACCTGTCAATATGTTTGAGGGATTAGCAAGTTGATACTAATTTCAGCTACTATTTGACTTGTTGCTCATGTAAGAAAAAGCTCGGATTCAATTTACCTGCTGGCCTCAGGTGCAAATCCCATAGTGTAATATGTTACAACCATCCAAACAGTGGATTCTAGAATAGAAATTGGAACCCGGAGTAGGAACGTTGGCAGAGTGAAAGTCCAGACAGGGTGGAATAGAAGGTCTCTTTGCTTGTAGAACACCGGAAGCCTACTGATCATCATGGAGAGCTCAGAGAAACCGTTGAACATGTTGATGATCATCCCAAACAGAAGTGCACCGACATAGATAGCCGCATCTTGCTCGTTCCTAGTGTGCAGTTCAGTCCTCAAAAACACCGTGGATGCAATGATTGCCACGATGATAATCTGAACCGTCTTGAAAACATAAATAAACGAATTCCTCTTGATCAATAGCCACTCTTTGTCCCAACAGGCCTTAAGAAGTTCCATTTTTGAGACCGAGTATTTTTTGAAGGCCAATGCCGCTCTGTGGCCTCTTGACTTGTCAAAAGGCACAGAGACCTCGTTCTCTAACCTCATTCCAACATGGAAATGCTTGAACCTGTTTGCAAACTCAGTTACTGTAATGTATCTGTAGGGTTTACTCCTATCTGCCCAGTATTGCTCCTGGTCCTTCTTTGAGGTAACCTGTCACAATTCCATTACCTTGTCAGCTTCTGTCAAAATTTCATTACCAAACAAGTTACAATGTAACTAGCAATCTGTTTTAGTTTTACCTCTTGCAAGAAGTCAGCTGTGCCTTTCCTTTCAGGACATTTGAAGCCACAACTCTCAAAG
Source organism: Hibiscus mutabilis (assembly GCA_019671005.1). NCBI lineage: Eukaryota > Viridiplantae > Streptophyta > Magnoliopsida > Malvales > Malvaceae > Hibiscus > Hibiscus mutabilis. The sequence goes on along the minus strand of CM033748.1, from coordinate 6,421,207 downwards.
AACTCGACGACATGCTCACGCGGACCTTGGTAGACAATTTGTCCCTCTGATAGAAGAATGATATCATCAAAGAGGTCGAAGGTCTCGGGAGCCGGTTGGAGCAGGGACATCAAGATTGTGGCCTCTGTTAGGTGCACAATCTGCTGCAAACACTTAACTATCTGGTACGTCGTGGAACTGTCAAGGCCGGTTGATATTTCGTCCATGAAAAGCGTTTTGGTAGGTCCAACAATCATCTCCCCTATAGTTCATCAAATCATTACATTGTTATTATTATTATTATTATTATTATTATAATTTGTCAATGAGAAAGTAAAGACAAAATTAAGGTGGGAGATCAACTTCAAGATTTTGTCAAAATGAATGTGAACAGTTTACATTTGGCTTAGTTGGGGTTTCAGTTTTCAATGTTTCCCACACGTATTTCTAAGCACGTAAGGTGGAAGCAAATGGTTTTTAATTGCTTTATTAGAAGAGAAAATGATGGATTAAAAACAAAACCAATTAATGCTAATAATCAACCTGTGGTTACTCTCTTCTTTTGGCCTCCAGAAATGCCTCTCTGCATCTCATCTCCAACAATGATATCTTTACATATGTCCAGCCCCAAAAGCTGACCAATTCAACAACATAACAAAACATTACGTTAGCAAACATTGCCATGGTTGATGACTCTACTTCCAACTAGCACGTTTATTTCATTTTTTTTTATTGAAAGTGGGTATTTAGGCAAGTTCATATTTTAATGAGAATATGTGCTAATTAACCACCGACTGTATATTATTGGTGACCGTGAGTCAAAAGATAGTAGGTGAGGGTACATTTCTGACAAAAGAAAATTCTAAAATAATCGATGATAGAAGACCTTGGTTGATTTTGTTGAACTACAAAAAAAAAAAAAAGTTTTTTCAAAGAAAAAAGACGGTAGGTGTTGAAATTCATGCATGTATAATAAATTTATAGTAGTTTTTTTAATTTACTTACTTTGAGAGTGTAATCAGTGAAAAGGCTATTTTCAACTCCTTCCATTGCTGTTGCCTGAAGATCAACATATTTCAAAACCATGTCATCATGTTATGTTATGAAAACAAATGTTAAAACCAACACACTAATATTTTGCTGCCTTTGTAAGATTGAGGAATTTATGTTTCTTTTACCTTCATGAAAAGGTCTACATCAGCTTCTGGGAAAATTCCTGCATCTTTTTCTCTTCTCGCAAGCTCACTTAAGAGATCTGGCAAACAAAAATACTTACATGTTTTGAGTAATTCATCAATAAAATTTGGTGCTAATCAAATTGTGGTTAATTTTCTTATTCTTTTTACCATATCGAGTGCCAACACCCTGGCATCTTGCTGAGAAATTCAAGGTTTCTTTCACTGTCATTTCTCCGACATGAACATCATTCTGGCTGATATATGCAGATGTCTTTTTTGGAACAAATTCACTCAATCTATATCCATTATATGTGACTTCTCCTTTAACCTATGTTTCATTCACCCGCAGGAAAAAAACAAAACAAAACAAAAATCAGCTGTTTTTTTCTTCGACTGTCACTGTTAATCTTCAAGACGTTGTGAAAAAAATTATTGGGATAAAAGTTATAAAGGAAAATGATTGATTGGAACTGACTCTTAAGGTTGGATCCAACTTGCCCGCCAATGCCAGCAAAAGGGTTGTTTTCCCAGAAGAAGGTGGACCTAATAAGAGTGTCATCCTACAAACAAAAATAAATAAATAATTGATAAAGGAAAAATTATTGTTGAATATATTTTTTTTTCTCATCATGCAGTGGTTATTAAAAATAAATTATTTGTTTTATTTGACCAGTATAATAATTTCGTCAATAAAACATCATAGTGACAAATTAAATTATTTGTTTTATTTGCCTCGTAAATATATTATCACTGCATCAAATATAAGGTGGTAAAACTATACCTTGATGGTTTAATAACTCCGGAAATATCTTTAAGAATGGTGAGATCCGTTGTCTTGGCAAGTCGGATTCCGACCATTCCGAGAATCGACTCGAAGGTGTTTCTAGCAGCATTTGGAAGAGAAGGAAGAGCCCTGCTGCCGATGTAGCAGTCGGCTTCTATGGTCAAGTGCTCGAACCTAACTTCTACCGTCGGAAGTCGAATCCCGACCCTGTCAATCAACAAAAATCAATCAAAGAGATTTATGATTGTTAAAAGTCATGAATTATTACTTTAAAAATTGTTGTTTTTACTGAATTATTTCTTAAAATCAAACTTACTTATCAATCCTGTTTCTGAACTTCCTCAAGAACCTCTCATTGTCTTCCTCGGCAACCTTGAAGAGCATGTCGATGAACTTCTGCCTGTCGTTCATGTCAAGCTTCGTAACATCGACGGCTCTATGTTCCACCCTGTTCCCGACAATCTCATGGTCACAAACGACTGCATGATGCTTGTTCTTAGCCGATCATACGTGGGTAGCTTCTCGATGGCGGCCCATTTTAGAGCTTCTTCATCTTCATCGACCCGGTTACTCCTCCTGGAATGCTTGGAACCTGAGAATACATCTTCCATGCTCCAGCTGCTCCGGCTTAGGCTCCTCCCTATGCTGCTGTGCCCGGTTCTTTTGCTGGGATTTCTTGCTCTCTCCATATCTTCTGTAATCCCTGGATTTACATGTGACAAAAAATCCTTGTTAATTTGTTTTTAATTAATTAATACTTAGGTCCTAATGACAAGTACAACCACTATTTACGTTTGTTGAAACGAGGCTTTCAATGCCTTGTAAGCAAAAACAACATCTGAACGTCAAAAAGAAAACACCGCCGGTTCTGCTAAAAAAACAAAACAGAGGAACCCTTTCACAAGGATTTTTCTGTTCTGTTTTCTCAGCAAACAAACAAACCGAAAGAAACCCCAATGAATTGCAAGAAAATAACTCACTGTGGAAAAGCAAGACCAACTCTGATTTTTGATAGTTTTAGTGTTATTTGTAGTGTATGAAACTGAGAGTCTGACTCCACTTTTTGGGTCTCCTTCTTCTCTATGTCACCTTCTCTGGTTGTAAGGTGCAGAGATTGGAGAAGATGGGTGCAAGTTAAGTCCATGTCCAGAGTGAAGGACAGTATTTATATATACATGCAGTTGTAAGGCAGGCTGCTCTGTGACTTATATTTTTAAATTATTTTATTTTTATTAGTGATTGAATTGAATAGTGTTCAAATCTGATAGGCCTTGATCCAATATGCAAGAAATGCATAGGTTTGGAAAGTCAAAGTTAAGGGTGTTGTCAATTTTCTTCATTACTCGACCCACCCTCCTTTGCTTTTCAAACAACACTGTTCATCTTGGTTCATTCAATTTACTTATAAAACAAATTCAATATCCGTTAGGTTTTGGGATTCTAATTGGAAATAAACAATTATATTATTTTTGACCTAAGCATGTCGATATAAAATTATAGTTAACTTTTATACACCAATTTAACATAACTTCAATTTACAACGATGTTTTTTATATAATCATTAATACTTAATTCATCTAAAAAAATTCTAACGGTAAAATTTAAGGATATCGGAAAAATAAATAGAAATAGAAAGCATTGGATTTTCCTAAATTAATTAATAAAACATGTATATTTGTGGTGAAAAGTTGAAGGGAGAGAAGGTGGGTGGATTTGGCTAAATATAAGCTTTATTCTAATTTGCAAGTGGATGGTGGGAGTTGGTGAATTTTCCTTCTCAACTCTTCCTTATGTTCCTTTCTCTCTTAATCTCTGTTCAAAGACTATATTGCAGTGGGGCAAAACCTGTCTTTTCCTCTATTTTTATTTACAACCCTTGTTGAACAAAATTAAATAAATATAAAAAATATTTTAATAGTAAATTTTAGTTTACATAAATTTATTAATATTATGGTTTATAGGTTTATAATTTATGAGTTTAAAAAATAGTAAGATTTAAGAATTTAAAATTAAATATTTAAATTTTATAGTTTAATTAAAAAGAATTGTATAGTTTTTTTTTGTACAACTTGTACATTAAAAACAAACTCAGTAAGGAGTAATGTTTTTTAAGGCCATTGAAAACACTATAACCGTATATAAATTACAATACACTGTTGACATTCCAACTCAATCTCCTAATAAAACCCCATAAGCACGTGATCATGGACATCAAATGGAACTAATATTTTTTTAATTGCTACATAGAAAGAAAAAGGAGAGTATAAATATACGAGTAAAAGAAGAAAGCAGTAGGAAACAGTGTTGATGTGAATGAAGAGACAAAGGGAAAGGAGGATGGGAGGAGAAGGCTCACAATACAAAAAGAGGCACGTGATAAAGAAGGGTTGACTTGGTCTTCATTTCTTTCTTTATTCTTTGGAAACATGTTCCACTGTGTCCATTATTTAAACACACAAACCATACATGCCCACGGAGGTTTTATTCGGAAAAATATCGGAGTATTGATCCATACTAATTGAATCTAGATTATTACCTATTCTTATTACAAATAAATATTAATTATTTTATTATTTTTATAGTAAAATAGTTTTTGGATAAAAAAATCGAATCCATCCCATGTATACAGGCTCGGTCTTGGGATTTTTTTAAGGTTTTATAATTTAGGTCTTAAATTAGGGTTTTAGATTTTAATTGTAGTTCTGAGTCGTATTTTTTTTTTTGTTTTTGTTTATTACTTCAAGAGGACATAACATTTGTTATTAAGGATTTAGAATTTAGGGTTCATAAATTTTTTTAATAATTTAAGGTTAGGGTTTAAGTTTTAGAATAAATGATAAGTATCTTGTTTTTGAGTTTTAATCTATATAACAATTAAATTTTAGTTTATAACGTTATTTAAATTTATGTCTCTAATAGCAAGTAATGAAAGAAATTAAAAAAGTAGGTAAATAGTTAATCCTGAAAAAATTGGGCCCTAATAAAAGTATTGAAAAAAATTAAATTTTAAGAATATATCCATAAGAACAAATATTCACAAAAAAAAATCGGGACCTAAGAACAAATATTAGAAAAAATTGAATAAAAATTGCTCATAATAATAAATATTGGGAAAAACTTATATATTAAAAGTATTAAAAATGGGTAATAAATATTTAATTCCGTTATTGTATTTTGCTATGCAAAAAATATAAGTAATGAAAATAAATAAATTTAAGAGTAGGTACAATATAGTAAGATTCAATAAAAATTTATAATAACAACTATTGAAAAAATTAAATTTTAAGACTATATCCATAATATAAAACCCCAAAAAAAAGCACGACCTAATCATCGAATTATCAAAAAAATTGAATATTAAGAGTAGACCTATAATAAATATTGAAAAAAAAACTTACAAATATATTAGTAAAAGATCAAAAAGCAGGCCTCGAAACAGTGTTGATTTGAATGAAGAGACACCGCTATTTAAATATCTATATCTAATAGAAGGTAATGAAAAAAATTAAATTTTAAGAGTAGGTTCATAGTAACAAGTATTGAAAAAATTGGGCTATAATAACAAGTATTGAAATTTTTTAAGACTATATCCATAATAACAAATATTGAAAAAAATATGAGACCTAATAAAAAGTATTAGGAAAAAAAAATTGAATATTAAGAGTAGACCCCTAATAATAAAAAATTTATCACCTATTAACAAGTATTAAAAAATGAGCCCTAATAACAAGTATTAGAAAAAAATTAAATCTATAATAATAAATATAATTAAAAAATACATTAGTATTTAATTTTTCTGAATAATGAGCTTGCCCTTATCCAGCCTGAGACTGCATGTATAAAAAAGTACAAAAAACAAAAATTCTTAAATACAAATTGTGTCTATGTTCCCAAAAGTTTTTTCTAAGTTAAAACTTAAATATAAATTTTGTTAGATTAAATGCCTTTCAAATTTCACACCTCTTCTAAATTTTTTAGAGCCGCTAAGCTTTCTTTCATCTTTTTTATTAGGTCAACGACGATATTGACCATAGTATTGATTACCGACCGTTAATGTTCATTATTTCATTTACTTTTTTATAATCTTACTGAGATTTTGACTTTATCTTGCACTTATCAAATTAAATGTTTTGTTAATTTTGTTTTGCATCCCATGTTTGTTGGATTGTCTTTTCTCATAAGAAAGACAAATAATTAACTTCCACTTGGGATAGGGAAAGAAAGATAAACTGGTTTTCCAATTTGATTTTTTTCACTTTGCTATTTTCTTCTTCTAAATTTTAATATTTTCATGGATATTTGCATTTCCATTGGCCAATGTAGTAGGAGAAAGATTAGGAGTGGAATTGTTAAAATTAATGAACCACAACATATTCATGGCAGTTTTGGATATGCTGAAAATGATGTTTGAAACAAACTTCAACCTACTCCATTGACATGTTTTCCCTTCTACAATCCCTACCAAAATCAAATAAATTACAAACCTCCTTTAGCTTTTGCAAAGAAAGATGGGTATCTATATGAACAAATGATCGTTACTTTGCTCATAGAGAAAATATGTGGTATTTTGAAGATAAAAAGAACATATTATTATGATTCGAATTTTAAATTTATTCAAAACCATCCTTTTATGATAGTTATATGCAGGGACGGAGGTGTATAGAGGATGGGAGGGGCTGTTGTCCTTCCTAAAATTTTTGGTATAATAATAGTTTAGGTCCTTTTTAGTTTAAATATTAATTAAATAAGACATTTGTCCCTCCTAATTTTTAGATTTAAAGGTTTAATGGACTTTTGCCCCTCTCAACGTTTGATCCTAGCTCCGTCCCTGGTTATATGAATTAAATATATTAAATTTACGATTCATGATATTTATTCTTTACCACTATGTACATTAAGAGCATCATAGTTACGGTTGAGGGTGACGATAATGGTGAATTAAACAAAACGAAAGATGCCTTTCACGACCTTCGCAGGTTACCAAGCACAAGACTGACGATAAGGGTTGTTTTTTGCGTAGGTGCTGAACATGTATACAGCATGCATTACTTGTAATTGTTTTATTCTTTTTATTAATTCACTTGATTGAAACCCTTTTTGATTTTTTTTAATTCTTTTCTTTGCTCAAAGAGGTATTGGTTAACAACAATTCTGATATGGATATCTTTGTAGAAAGCCACGTAGTTCTATCATTTTTCCCTTTTTTATGTCTCTTGATATGTCCTACTATGAGTATGTCACGTGTATTAATAATTTTTTATTGTCTTATTAATTGTTTATATTTTATCGATGGGACATGTAAAAGGATAAAAAAAATGATGGACGAAATATATTCTTAAATTATTGATATTATTTCACAAATTGATACATGAACTCGACATGACATCGTCATTTTGGTCTATTAATTTCATGTAAATAACATGATTGGTTTTTGAGATGCAAAATTAATCTTGCTACTAATTTTTTTGTTTTTTTTTTTTATAAATTTATGTATTAATTTAAAAAATCAAATAAAGTTAATTGCACCCCACATCCCCAAATTATGACTTTTATTTTAAATTTTTTATTAAAATTTTTTATATTTCAATTTTATCCTCAAATTATAGATCTTATTCTGAATTGGTCCCCAAAATTTTGAACAGTTTGAGAACTAAATTATAATAAAAAAACTATAGTTTAACGATAAAATTAGAACATTCAAAAGTTTATGAACCAATTTAGAAAGAAGGTCATAGTTTGAGAAAATGTGGTACAATTAACTCAATTAAATAAGAATTCATTTATTTCTTATACCAGTTCCAAGAAATTTAGGATTATGTATGTATAATAGAGCTTTGAATATGTAAGCATAAGCAAATTGAGATGGAAACGGTTACACCTACCCCTTCGACACCTTATGTACTTTGATTTGTTCTTCTAAGTGGGAATATGCATCATCTTCATCTACCAGAACAACAGAAAATGTTTCTGATACAATACCCATACGAATGCCATAAATTTCAGGCCATAAGAATTAAGATGTCCTCCAAGTGCAATTTTATATATTTAGTTCATTTTAAGTCCTTCCGTCAGCTTTAAAATTTGTAATCAGCGTTTACCTCTTGTATAGGCCAACAAGACGCGAAAGGATTAGTCATTGAGCTTGTTTTAGTGGACACTTTAAGTAGAAAGATATTTTCATACGCAAAGGTAAATGCTGAAATTCGAATCCATACAAGATGAGATAACATAAACATCATTGTTAAATTTTATAGTTTTGTCTCAACTCCAATATAAAATTTTTAACTTCGCCCCTGACTTGTGGAAAGACTATTTCATTTGAGTTAATATATATTCAAACCACTTTGAAATAAATATCCTCTTTTAAATGGACCGCTGACAATGGAATCGCTAATTCTAATTTCCAGCAACCCACATCTTTACAAGCAAAAATAAAAATCTTGGATTGTTGGTATTGTTTTGACTGCAACCCACCTTCGAAAGCAACACTTTAAGATTTAAATAATCCCTTGTTGGGTGAATCATTCACACTTTATTAGGTTGCTAACCCAGTTAATTATGTGTAGGTTAATTACCATTTTTAAAGCTCAAAACTTGGAAAAATTCAGGGGTGAGGGATGAAATAGTCGTCCGACATTGGGACCAGTCATTTCTCCCCTTAGAAAATTGATTGGTTTCAAAGTCAAAAATTTCAACTGGGAAGGGATGGTTCCAAGAATGTTGACAAGCTCATACTAATGGCTAATGCTAATGGTGTTATCCTTTGTCTTTGGGTCGAATTAACCCTTGGTTTAATCAATTAACTGCATTTTATTTACAATAAACATTACGATAATGATAATCTAATTAAAATTTTGATAAAAGAAACTATTTTAATAGTTTATAAGTATTGAATTTCGAGATTTGGATTTTTTTTTCTTATCGTAGTTGAAAAACAAAAGAAAAAGTAAAAAGAATACTCTGTCGGAAAAGGATCTTAACTAGCTTTTACTAAAGATGTTAGGTTGAATAATGGGAAATTTGCAAATTCTTTGTTGGTTAGGTGAGTATGAACATGGAATTATGGCATCAAGAAGTGGTTGGTGAGGTGAAAATTGCCTTGCCTATGTCCATTCCCTTAATATAGCTGATGTTGAGGTTTGCAAAGATTAAACGAAACGCGTGGTATCATGAATCAGTTGGTCTAGCGGAATAAAGTACTAGGTTCTTTAAGTAACATCAGAATTCGAATTATAACGTTGTGAATGAAGAGAACTGTGTTGGAAGAGTCGTCTCATTTTGAACATTTATAAAATCTGGTCCGGATTAATCATTAAATGAGTCGGATATAGGTGGTTAAAAAAATTGGTGATTTTCTTGCATCAGGCCCTCGTCACCTGCAAATTCCATTGCATCACCACCATGTTATTACAACTGATTCAGGGATTGTAATTAAATCATTAACTTTGACTTTAAGGGAGCTGCTGATTGTGTAGTTCACATTATCCAGAAGCGCTAAAAATGAAAGGACACAGATGATACAATGGGCACATCTGCTGCCATGGAAATGGAATAGGAAACCTACTGCATGCATTTATTTATCATCAAATTCAGACCCAAAAAAAAGAAGTTTAAACTTCAATCAAGTCCATGCTATTTGCATAAAGAAAAATGGAACCATGTTCAACTGTCATTTTCTATAATGAAAAGGCAAGAGAAGGGAGAACAATCACCTGGGTAGGTAATGACTGTGATTAGTAATTAGCTAATGTTTGAATCTATTACTGATTCAATTAAGAGATTAGACTTAATGCCTATCATTGTCATTTGAACTTCTACGCAATTTGTTTACAGTTTAAGCGTATGAATCTTTGGTAGTTCATACAGATAAATTAATAGTATTAGACGTGGTCTAACTGTCAAATATGTCGTATGTATATTTCTGTAATATCAGTACTTTATTTTTAGAACAAATAAATTCATTTCATCTTCAAGTTGCAGAGTATCACATCTCCTTTTTTATTCCCTTTCCTGAACACCATTAAACAGTTAAGGTGTTCAACTATTTATCAAAGAAACATTCAGTTCAAGATTCTATCTTTCATGCATCTCCGACGCTATACCAGAAAAGCCATAGGCTTTCCGTTCCCGGCAGCCACCCCCACCGGTTGGGCCATGAAAATAGTCCATTAAGCCGACGAACCCCAACCTTTTTATCAAACACTTGGAAAATGTTACTCATTACTACTGGAATCAATGAAGCATTGGCACGGTTTCATGTCAAAAAGAAAACCAAAAAATTATGAGGAACTTGTCATTAGAATCTGCCCTAAACAAACTACTTGTTAATGGAGAGGCTATACCTATACATACAAAATAAATAAGACCCATCATTTTGGGCTTTAGGGGGACATCAGTTGAAGAACATTCCATAGAATAGAATGGAGGGCCTCGTACAACTAGAAGCTTTCTATACTGTAGTTACAATAAATTAAAAAATAAAGACTACCGGTCAAAATTTCTCTAAGCCTAAAGAGAGCAAATTCAAAGGGCCGAGAGTTCCAGCTTTTACCATAACCACAGTTGTACAGAGTTTGACAGACCCACATATCCAAGCAATGTCTACGGGAGACCACGTGGAAAGAATGGGAAAGCTCAGGAAACTGTTCGTCCGTAACATACAGAAGCTACGTATAGATTTTTTGCCTACTTCTCCTGCAAGATGAATGGAGAAACTTAAGAGAGATTGAAAATAGAGCGACATGGAAGCCAAATTTGTGAATTTTATAAATGGTTCACCTTTACATGCGTGCTAGGAAATGCTGAAGTTCTAAGAGTTTCTTGCGTCTCATCTGAAGGCCGCCTCCTTGGTACACTAAGAACTAAAGCAGCCTGATCCCAAGTTGCAGCAGTAGCTGTTATACGAAACCCACAATCCCACCGTCTATGGATCCCTTCGCTAGGATAAAGAAAGTCTAGTTCAACAACCTGTGGAATAAAAATACAAAAACACTTGGTCATGCACACTTCTTTTACAGAATGTAGTTGGAAAAAATGCCAACTAAAATGATGAGCTCCTGGTCAGAAAATCCAGCACCACGGGACATTATGACTCCCCATCTGCTACCAGAAGTGGCCATCGAGGTGACATAGAAACCCTCTCTCCACTTCTTGTTAATCCACTTGAAAGGAAAGGACTCGCTCACTTTATATGACTGATGCAAATATGAAGTACCTGAATTTAACAAATCAAAGCTAAGCAAGCTGAAGCCGAAGAGATTTGACAAAGAAAATCAGATATTGGAACACTGCACACTAACCTTTTAACGTTACTACTAAGGAGCCCCCATTTGTAGCCCCTGCTACTGCACTGATATAATAGTTCTTCTCCCACTGCTCCATTATCCACTCCTTCAGACACAGCAAAGCAATCAAATCAATCACCGGTAGAATCTAAATACAGAAGCAGCTTTAACTACTGGAATACAAAAGCCAGATGACAAAAAACAAAATAAACACAATAAAGCTAGAGAATTGAACCATATCAACAGAAAATATAAAAATTTGTACCTCTTGACGGAAATAAGGCGAGAGTTCATAAACTTGTGCAGAGAATCCAGTGCCAGCATCCATTACAAGGGCCCATAGATTTTGACAAGAAGCTACACAGCTAATGAATAAGCAATCCTCATTTCCTTTTTCAATGTGCTGCGCAAGCCTTCCATCTGCCACATTATAGTGATAACTACAACCAAATGACAAGCTTAACTTTTACCCTCAAACGTTTTTTGTACCAAGGCAACTAGATCACTAATTAATTACGAAAAGATTTAAATTGAAGAAAGATGACCATAAAATGAACCAAGGTATGAAAAAGTAACTGAGGTTCAAGGCAACTAGATCACTAATTAATTACCATGAAAAAGTGATTGAGGTTCAAGTAGATTATAAAGCAGTCCTACAATTGAACTAGAAAACAATAGATAACCTGAGTCGTATACCTTTGTTTCATAGGTCTACGAGCATTGTAAACACTAATCCATTGTGTCACTGGCATGCCCAAACGAAGCTTCTTCTTTGGCTGTTCATCTTCCTCATCCATAGACAGCCAGCCTCTCTTTTGACCAACTTGATAAATACTAATTCATTTTAGAAAGGGTTTGAAATTACTAAGGAGTTGTGAGCTTTATTTAAAAAAAACTTAAATGAAAATCGGCCCTTAAATTATTTTATTTTTTATTTTTAGTCTTTAATTTTTTTTATCAAAGTAGGAATAATTACATATTTAGTACCTCACTTATTTTCGCGTTAATGTTTTGATACCCTAACTATATTTTTTTTTGCAAAATAATACTTACTGTTATACTTTTGTTCTATTTTGGTACCCGACCGTTAAAAATTAAGACATGGTTCATATTTAATTGGGATAATAATAATTTTAGTCCCTAAATTTATACATTTCTATCAATTTAATCTAAACTCCATCAATTTAATTATCATCTTAAATATTTGAGTTGAAACTACAAAATTTCCCTTTTTTTTTCAATATATCAATTCATCTGATGAATTTAACTGCAATAGATTTGATTTCCAGTGCTTCCATGGCCTTTGGGTAGAATAAACCTTCTAGAAACCTGAGAAATGAAAAGTTTTTATTTTTCGACTGAGTTGGTCCCGGGTTTACCCAATGAACTCGGTCTCGAGTGCTTAACTCGGTTACCTTACACAGCTCAGGCTCACCTTAGTCTGTCACCGATGGTGGAATTTGCTCCAAAGCCAAGATTTTTATTACCACCGCAAAAAATTAGGTACAACCAGAAAGTCTCTACTTGGTTCAAGCCTTTAACGGTGGAATTGTGAACGGGCCTAAAAAAACCAGGTGATTCATCGAGTTATGGGGTTTCCGTGTTTGAATTTGTGAATCAGTGCTGGTACAAACTTCCACCTGTTCCCAAATTGGTGGAATTGTAACGGTGGAATTTGCCTTTGTTTTGTCATTTAGCAAGCTGTGAGGGGAAGTTTGTGGTGATGGGCGGGTGAATCCAGTGAGTTACGACCCGGTGACTAATGTTTTCATCTACGATTTCACGACTCATCAATGGAAACAAGGGAAGGATATGCCGTCGAAGAGGTCGTTCTTTGCAATCAGAGCATGTTCGGGTCGGATCTATATTACAGGCGGCATGATGAGAACAAGAACACGTTGAGAACGACGTTGGTTAAATTACTGATCTTCAACAATCTGAAAGATTTTGAGTCCAACAAAACTGGGGAAATGAAAGGGATAGGGTTTCGGGGGGAGATGAAAGAAAAAAAGGGAAATTTACAGTTTAAACCCAAATATTAAGATGGTGATCAAATTGATAGGGTTTGGACCAAAATTATAGCAATGTGTAAATTTTGGGATTAAAATTGTTATTATTTCAATTAAAAATGAGCCTCGTCATCAATATCGTTAATTTTTGATGGCGGGGTACCAAAACAGAATAAAAATATAAAGTTATGTACAATTTTGCCAAATATAATTAGGGTACCAAAACAATAACATGAAAATAAGTGAAGTACTAAATGTGTAGTTTTTCTAAATAAGTATTTAAACTATTTTTCTAAGTTCAAAAAATATTTCAGTCAATTAAATGTTGACACGTCGTAACAATTTAGAAATTTATTTCAACCCAAACGATAATTTAAGGACTAAAAATAAAAAAAAACATATAATAGTTTAAATATTTTTTGACAAAAATTAAATACTTATAATAGCCATAAATAATAATTTAGATATTTAATAATTAAAATTTTAAAATCAAAAATATATAATTTAAGGCTGATTTTTCATTTAAATTAAAAAGAAAATTACTCGCTAACAACGCCTTTACTCCCGCACGACGAGAAATTATTAGATAGACCGGGCTCATCACGTTATCCATGATCTATCCAATAATATATATATCCATTTTAATATAATTTTTAAATAATAACACACTCTTTAATTACATGCAAGAAAAGGTGAAGATTCACCTTAAAAAATAAAATAAAAAATTTTCACTAGAAAAAACTATAAATAATATAATAAGTCAAGCCTATCTATTAAATTTTTCACGACGACGGATTGAAAATAAATAAATAAATAAGATGACTCCAATGGCGGGTTTATGATACTTTTCGTGGGGTAGTTGAATTTAAACCGTTGGATTAAGGTCGGCAAATAACAAATGATTAAAATCTTGATGATAACATTTTAAAGACGGGTAGAAAGAAAAAAAAGGAAAATATTCGATTGTATTCATGAAAAATGTTTCTACTGACAAAAAAAAGTTTTAGTTTCCATGGATAATATACCGACATTAGTCACAAAAACATTCGTCGGTAGTAGTAGTTTTCACGTAATTATTCTTTTTATTTGTTGCATCAATACAGAATTAAATCCCCAAAAATTAACCACCCATTGCAAAATTATCATAAACAACATAGCAGATGGAGCCCCCTTTATAACTCAGCCATTCTCTTATTTTGCTGCTTCAAATCCTTGTAAAACCTGTTGATGAAATCCTCGGCAGCCTTGTCGACGTAGTCATTGTCTTCATCAGCATCCCTCAACGGAAAAGGCGAGTCCGTTATTCTAAGTTGCCTAGCCAACGGAGTTTGTCCGAACCCTGGTAACAAGGGAGAAGCGGCGACCACGTTGCTGTAGCTGTCGTTCTTGTTGAGCATCTCCAAGGCAACCTTGACGGCGTTCATGGTGGCTATGTTTTCGTCGTCGAGGGTGGGAGGCGCGTGGGTGCAGGCGAAGAAATGGTGGTAGTGGTTGTTGCTCTTCTTCTTGGGGGCGAGGTTGAAAGGGAAGATGTAGTTCGGGGTGCTGCTGCAGCTGAACTCGTACTCATTGGCTGCAGGTGGTGGCGCCTCCGCCGTGACGGATGTTGAAACCTGGCGGTTGTTGTTGTTGTGGTGGTGGTGGAACATGAGGTTTCCGATGGCTTTGGCGCCGGCGATCTTGCCACGTTTAAGCACCGTGTTGAGATCAACCATGAGCTTCCTCTTGGACAAAATTCCTTTCCTCATCATGAAGAGAACTGCTTTTACGATGCTCCACACTCTTTTGGCCGTCACTGCTATATTTTGTTCCATTTTCTTTTGCCTTTGCCTTTTCTCTCTCTGTTAATTGAGATAGAAAGAGGGGAAGATAGAAAAGAGGAAATTGGTTGTTATTTGAGTTTGAGGGGAAAGAGAGGATAATGGGTATATAAAGACCAAGGGGAAGGGAAGACAAAAAGGAAATTAGTTTCGATGATTAATTTAGGGGTTTAAATTTGATACACATGCTTGTGTAAATTTTACACAAGCCTGTCAATTTTTACTATAAATCAAAATTAAATCTAAGCCCTAAAAAACTAAACCTCAAACCCTAAACTCTAAACACTAACCTTAAATTCTAAAACGTACAATCCAAACCCCTAAACTCTAAATCCTAAACTAAACTCCTAACCCCTAAAACTAAAAGGTCTATGTAAACTAAAGTTTACACGGACTGTGCATTGAAGTTTTTTTCTTAATTTAGATTAGATGTTACTGAAGTTCATTATGAGGCGACATTTTCAACCCAATTTACTCACATATATTGATACACATAACATCGAATTAAATAATCCCTCATCTTATAAATCTACCAACGATATTATTTAATTCATAATTAAATATAAACCATATATACACTTTCTTTCTTTTTGAAAATTGAGACTACAATAACCAAAGGATGCATTCTGCATGAATGATGTTTTGGATTAGCTTTTGTGGTTTAAGTAATTTCTTTTACAAAGTATATTTGCTTTGCTTCAATGGAATTGGTGTTAGTTACGTGGGGTGCTGAAAAGTGTCATATAGCTGTTAAATTTCAATAACCCTGAGTCAACACCACATCACAATCAAAGTTAATACATTTTAATTATTTATATTTTAGAATACATGTAGTCGATGTCTCGATGATAGAGAACTAAGACAGACATACATTATTGAATTTTGAGTTGTAATTGTATTATTTATTGAAGTGGATCCAGAGTTTGATATATTGAGAAACCAAAAAAATGAATTATAATTTTGTATAATGTGAATGATTAATTATAGAGCTTGTTCGAGTAGATATATTGAGAAACCAAAAAAATGAGTTATAATTTTGTATAATTTATTTTATATTTGTTGCATGATACCAAATGCAGTTAATAATTTACAATCAATGTTTTGCAAAGTGCATACATATTTTTACCAGATGTATTGCTTTATATTTGCCCCAATAAACAAATTATGAGTTGAAAAGCACTTGCATTTCAAAAAGAAAGCCAAATTTGAAGCAAGGTATGGACTGGCTGCTTTTGTTCCACATATATCCCCCAATTTTATGCATATATACAATTTCAACATGAGCCAAACTAAGCAATGCATGAAAAAGTAGGATGGGTAATTTAGGCAAAAGGATAATGAAAACCCAACGCTCTCCTTGGGAGATTCAACCAGCCGGACGACTTTCAACGCATTGAGGAGTTTCCTTAGCCTATAAACAAAGGAAAAGCAACGAACTTTAACAAAGCAAAGTCTCTCTTTTTGACAAAAATTAAAGGAAGAAATGGGTTTAAGAATCCAATTTCAATGTGACTTCAAATTATTACGTTTGTTTGTATTATCAATTGAAGGTTTTGAAAAAAAAACGTGGGTGAACTCAACTCAACCACCTTTCTTTCTTCCTTCTTTCGTGTATCAATTCGAACGTACGTACAATAGTGTAAGGTTGCTCGTCCTGTTTCAATGATTTGGTATTCTACAACTCTTTATGAATCCACTATTTCCTTTTTCTTTTTGGGGTTTTAAATATTATAAATTAACCACATTTTAGCTGTGAATTTTTGGATGCATTCGTCTAGCTTGAAAATTAAATGTATAATATAATAAAAAAGTATTTCCATTAATACTTATGTACAACTCTCGTACATGAGGTTATAGTCATGAATACTATAAAGTATGGGATATTATTATCATACTCTAATTCTATAGACAGATTTTAGATAAAATTATGTATATTTGTATTGATATGTCTTCGTGTGACATTAATTTTAAATTTAATTATGTATACTAGTATTTTAAGAACAAAGAGTTTCGATTATTAGATGGTATATCAAATTGCTATATTTTTTAAATCATATACGAATTTTAAATTTCCAAGAAAGGATCATCAGTCCATCATGGTTGCTAACAGATGTTAGAGGTATACGACCCATGCTTTGCTAACATAAAAAGAGCTCCATCAGCAGAATTCGCCACTGTTAATTTCTAAGAATTTAATTATTAAGGTTAACTGAATCTATATTCAATAGGCATTGATGCAATTATAATAATCCAAAAGGTTGTGAAATTGAGTATGCTTAGTATTATATAATTAATACTATATGTATTGTATACACTTGTAATTTTTATGATTAATGAAATGTATATCAAATTCATGATACATAAAATATATTGAATATGATTAACAATTTATATATTTGTACATTTGAAATTTATAATAATTCATACATCTAATACCAAAACCCATTACAGATGGACATGCATATTACAAAAAAAAATACCAAAACTCATTGCTAATTGTAAAGAGAAGTCGAATAAGAAGGATTGAACCGAATCAATTTGGTTTAATCAAGTTAGTTTAAAGTTTAGACCTATGTATGTATGACCAGACCAAAAATCAAATATATTATCCAAAGCTTAAACCGACTTTAAAAGCCCAAACCCAAATAAATATTATATCCATTATTCAAATCAAAATTTAAACCCAAAATATAATCTTACCTCAATCAAAATCCAAAAGCATTATTAAATTCGTAAAATTAAGCCAAATTTAAATAAAAATTAAGGAAAAAACTTTGATACACAGTCGTGTAAATTTTAGTTTACATGTGCCTTTTAGTTTTAGAGGTTAGGGTTTTAGTTTAGGATTTGAATTTAAGGTTAGTGTTTAGAATTTAGTGTATAGGGTTTAGTTTTTTAGGGTTAAGGTTAGGGTTGAGAATTTAGGATTTGGGTTTTTATAGTGTAAATACACAGGCTTATGTAAAATTAATTTTATACAACATGCGTATCAAAGTTTTACCCAAAAATTAATGTATGATATTATATTTTTAATTATTTAAAAATATTTTAAAATTTAAAACAAAGATCCATTAGCTACTTTAATACTTTTATGTATACTACACTTTATTTCTATATTAAATATGTTCATATAAATATATCAATGCTTGTTTAGTTTAGTTACAAATTCGAGTTTTGAATTTAATCTAGTTTGGATTTGAACCAGATAAGTCTTGAGTTTGAGCTCGGGCTGTTTGTAAGCCCTGCAAAACAGCCCTCGAAACTGTAAATGCATGCATGAATTGATAGCCAGGGAACGAAGCCATTAACAGGGGATAAAAATCATTTCCCTATTTTCGTTGTTTCTTTCCATGTTAAAATACTAAAAAATTAAATTTTAAGTCTTAATCCTAATACTAAGTCATAAATCATAAACCCTAAAAATACACTATACACCTAGTTCTCTAAACCCTAACACTAAACTTTAATCTCAAACTTATTTTTTTAGTGTGAAGCATAAATAGGGGCACCATAAAGGGATAGGAGATTTCTATTCATTAATAGGTTGGGAGTGACCGTTGTCCTCCCAATTTTTTTAGTATAATTGCATTTTAGGTTCTTTTTAGTTTAAACATTAGTCAAATAAGGTCTTTGTCCATCTTAATTTTTAAATTTAAAAGTTTAATAAACTCTTACCCCTTTCCATGTTTGATCCTAACTCCGTCCATGATAATAGCCATAGAAATTAGGGAGATATTTGATTCACTCTAATATTGTAACTTTGCATACGCAGAGTAGTTAATAGTTGCATGATGAGGGACCGACATGATTGGCAAATGGCTTAGGGAAAATAAGAACCACGATGCTCGACAAAAATGGTGGGGTTTGCATTCTAGAAGCTTCAAAAATATAACCAAATGAGCGTGCCCGATCGCGATGCCTAAAACCTAATAAAACTAGTCTTTTTCATCATAATTAATTTCGTATCGTTTCACAGTCATATTCACATGTGGATACTCATGTACAACCGTGCAAAGTTTTTGACCTTAAAAAACTATTATAGCAAAACTCCATTGAAATCCACAAATCTAAAGGTATAATTAATTTCACATTTTTTTCAAACTCTTTTCCAAGATAAATGTGAATTACTCTATCAAATTACTTTAATTTTTCTTAACGAGAAAACTAACTTCAACTACCTTTCTTTATCTTTTAGCGTCTTTGTCTCTGGTGTGGCTATTAATTAGAAAGTAGTATATTCGTACATGATTATTTCTTATATTTAATCTTTTAGCTTTTTTATATAATATAGTATTAGTTTATGTTATATTCATTGTGTTTTTTAGCTTACTTCTCTCGTGAAGCTATCGGGTTGTCCCAAAAAAAGTATGGGTAAAGTTTGAGACCCTCACGTGAAATTTGTCCCCAAAATCGATCTTTGTTGAGCTTTAAAACATGAAAAATACAGTAGTGGTTAGGGTTCTTTCTTTCTTTCTTCAACAAACTAAAAGGATGTAAAAAAACTTCATATTAATTGCATCACCTGATGATGATCCCGACTCAACTACCCCAAATGGAATAGTAAAGGTGAAGATGAACACTGACCACAAATATCTTTGAAACTTTCCCATGATACGATAATGACTGCTCCTCTCTCTAGGTTAAAAAGAAGTGTTAGCTTTTTAAACCCAAGAAGTTGGACGTGTCATAACCCGTATATAAATAGACCCAACCCGAACAGAGCAAACCCTAAAATTCTAAGGCAACCCTAACCCTAGCCGTTACCAATCTGTCGCGCCGCTGCCGTTCTCCTTCGCTAGCGCCGTCACCATCTCCGGCCATCCAAGCCCAAAACCAAAACACTCATTAACCCTAAATTAAATCCCCAATCCACAAATTAAACAAAACCCTAAAAATTAAAATAAACCTGACATCCCCAAATCTATTGCCCATGCCCCTAACCTGCCATCACCAAATCAAACTCACTCCAATCTGCCAACCATTCCCTAAAAATCCAGACTTGCCCATGCTCAAATATGTGGTAGAAGAATTATGTATTAAAAATCATTGTAATGGGTCTATAAAAGAACCCGATTGAAACATGTAAAAGGGGGGACGACTGTTTGAAAAGAGGAAGGCAGTTCAAAGCTTGTAAAAAATTTTGGAAATCAAAAAAAAGATTTCAGATATCTCTCTTTTCTATTTTTACAAATCCAAACCAAAATCATTTTTTAGTTTGAAAAACAAGATTTTCTTTGTTTTAGTTCGAATCAAAATCAAATAAAAAGCGGGTTTCGAAAATACTTACCCATCGATCCAACGTAGCTGTCGTCATTCCCTCTGTGCCGTGAGGCTTTAATGTTGATGATCGCCCTTCATCGGCGTCGTCGCGAGCTGAGGCATGGCCACCGCTGTCTGGTTAAAAAGAGTGGAAATGAAGATAGCATTTAGGTTTTTTTAACCGATTCGAATGAAAAATAAACCCTCCCTTTATGTTTTAAATTGGTGTCCAAAACAGTACCGTTTCGGTGAACCGATCCACGCGGTGACCCGTAATTCGGGGAGGATCCGCGTCAATTTTAATGGGATAATTACCCTCCTAGTCCTCCAGTTTTACTCCGCTTGAGTCTTTGTCCAATGTCTAATTGCACATCCAGTCCCCTTTTTAGTGCACCTTTTTCATTTTGTTCCGAGTCAAATTACAATGTCAACCCCTTCAATTTATTGCCGCCTCATTTTTCATTTTTTCTTTCATTTCTGCATTGTTATTTTACTTTATTTTCAATTTAGTCACTGTTTTTTATTTTAAATTTAATTCTAGCACCTTTTTTATTTTGTTTATGTTGCTTGTCTCGTAACTTAGTGTTCATGCATTTTGGCTCTTAATGTTTACCTTTATGATGCTTTACATGTAGTAATTTAATCCATGTATTATTATTATTATTATTATTATTATTATTATTATTATTATTATTATTTATATTATGCTATATATTATAGGTGCAATACTTATCATGTTTATGCATTATATATATGTTCATTTCTTTAGGAATACGCTTAAATATTTAATCATGCATTTCAATCCATAATTGGTTGTTTATAACATTCCATGCATTTTTTGTACATATTAATATCATGATATGTTTTTTATGCATGCATATAAATTATGTCACATGTTAGATACCAATTTGTAGTATTTATTTTTGCATGTTGTATTTATATTTTGTTTATTATTATGATATATCATGTTATTTTTGTTCATGCATTCCCTTTTTATGTATATTTATATCGTTGTTTATACGTGTTATTATGTTGTAATTTTAGTTTAATATGTATGAATGCTAGAGCAGTATTTTATTTATGGTAGATTAGTTTTTTATTATGTTAGTATTTCTATGTTTATCACATTGTATTTATGTTTGTCATTTTTAAAGATCGCATATCGAGATATATTAATTGTCAATGCGGTGCCCTTTTATCCGAGTGTAAACGGGGCCAATATCAGGCGTAGTGATAGTGGTTGGGCGTTTACTCTCGAATGACGGGGCCTTTAAAATCTACTCGCACTTATAACCAAATTTTAATTTAATCGTCACTTTAATCCGAAAAGTCTAATATTAATAAAGTGATAATTATTAAAGTATCAATTTTGGGCAGTATGGGGTGCTAATCATTCTCCATCCGTAACCGACTCTCGAACCCGACATTTTGAAATCTCTGGTTTTTGCGGTGTCCGGTCCACCTTGAGTGGCCGGTGGCGACTCCATTTTTAAATAAAATACGGTTTTTCTAAAATCCCGCGAAAGACACTATTTTCAAAATAAAGTAAAAAAATAAAAACCACATTTTTTTAACGAGAGGGGCATCGCTGCAGGACGCAAGTTGGCATTTCTTGAAAAATCTAGCATGTTTCCAAGCCGAAACTGGCCCCTTGGCTGCTGACAGTCGACCTGTGAGTCCACAGGATCCACACATATGTTTCACTTGTTAGGTACGTAAAAGAAAGGGTTCCCACGTTCTATAAATAACCTAGTTTCATGCACTTAACTCTCTATCAAGTATCAATCACCATTTGAGTTTGACAAACTATCTTCCATTAAAGCTCCAATCCTTAGTTCTTCATCGTAATCTCTTGGTAGTTTCATAGAAGTTTCCAAATATCTACGCGTTGGTTGTCTTTTTAAAATGGCAACACATGGAGAGGCTATTACTAGCACTTACGCCAGGAGGAACTTCCCCAAGCCACCGAAACTCTCCAACGACAGCCTCCACCGGACCGTATCGGACATCACTTTCCAACTGAGCAAGGAAGTGCTCGATAATTACAAAGAACCCGCCGCGACGGATGAGAGCCAGCTTCCGCCAATATCCGAAGTGGAAGATGCCAAGTGCGAGTGCTGTGGGATGAGCGAAGAGTGCACCCCGGAGTACATCGAGCGGGTCCGCAACAAGTTCTTGGGGAAATGGATATGCGGACTGTGTGCGGAGGCGGTGAAAGAAGAGATGGAGAAAAAGGGAGGGGAGATGGAGGAAGCTTTGAGTGCACATATGAATACATGCGCTAGGTTTAACAAGTTTGGGAGGGCTTATCCAGCTCTGTTGACGGCCGAAGCCATGAGGGAGATTCTGAGGAAGAGTTCGAGAGAAGGGAAGAGTCTTAGGGCAAAATCTATTAGCCCTAGGGATCGATCCGGGGCTCAGAAGAATGGCGGAATCGCTAGGAGCTCTAGTTGCATCCCAGCAATCACAAGGGATATCAATAATCTCAAAGTTTCAAAGTGATGATATGAGAAATTAGTAGGCCAATCCTTTCACAACATTTCCATTAACCTATTATTGTTGTATGGACCAAACCTTTTACTCAGTTGAAAGTTTTTTGGGTTAGGTCCAAAGTCAAACTCAAGGACAATTGTTTTCCTATGAATTTGCTAATATGATCTCTGATGTTATAACCAAAAGCTTAACCCACCTTCGCTAAGGACCATGATTTTCTAGGGCTGCTTCTAATTTTGCATCCACCCCATAGATTCTGCTTCTGTTGCGAGCAAGGGTTGTTTCTAGCAAGCAGTTTGTTAGTTTTTATCTCATTTTCATGTAATAAATCTTATATATCTCAATAAAGGGCTCTTACTGTTTTTGAGTACTAGTCATTTCTTGTTTTAATTGGACCACCTTTATCAGACAACCAACCGCTGGTGAATCGTTTCATAGTTTGAACGGGACGTTTTCCTATCAAGCTTAATAAAGTTGATACATGGCTTCACAACCAACTTTCATATTAGTAAAGTGATTCACATTTTCGAGTGACTCGACCATCTAACAATACTTGATAGTTGAGACGTGACCCTCGGGACCAAACATTGGTCCACAGTCCTTTCAACGGACATCATGACTAGGAACACTGGATCATACTCACTGTAGTTTCTGATAAACGGTCGAGACCAAACCAACCAGATCGAAGCTTTAACACAATAAATGGTTTGACACGCATCGTAAACCAACTGATTCGAGAATAAGATTCACATTACATTACCCAGCCCTCTTAAAAGTATATGGAGGAATAACAGACCTGAAGATAACACAAGGGTTTTTACGACCACAGATAAACAAACCAACAAAACATTATCCGATAATTTGTCTCACCACTCGGGTGCAAAAGTTCAGACAAAAGACCAGTTGATAAACATAAAGCAGATGCAATGAGCATTCTCTTCTTCATTCAACACTTTCCAAGCTACTGCTCTCTCATATGAAACTGGTCTACCCATGCTTGACAAACAGATCCCACCTTGTAGAGAAGCAAAACCCTAACACAATAAAAAAAAAAAACGTATAAACAACGCATAAAATTCAATGAAATCTAATTATCCATTATTTTCTTTTTGGTAAAAAAGATGTATGGTCGATTTCGAAATCAGAATGAAATGCTAGACCTGTTGCATTATCTGTGGGAACTCTGTGCAGAGAGTCTTCTGGCCATGTTCGTCGAATATCTTCTCCAAAGTTAAGTCCTGCAGAGCAACCAGGGTCGTCTGCAGCATGTCAAGACCAGCTTGATTTACGAAGGTAAATACGGGCAATGCCTGCAGAATGTAACAAATAATGGCCGAAGGGAGAAGAGAAACAATCAGTCCCAACACTAACATGAAATATGCTGCTAATGCAAAGAAAAACAGACATGAAAAATCATACAAAGAAAAAGTCTCCAGAATTTTTATCCTCTTCATAGATTGTTTTATCCGATTCATCTTGAATTGTTAACGCTAAAACTAGACCTGGCAATTCACATTATTATCGAGCTTAAGATCTTATATACTAATAGAAGTAATTCTAGACATGTTTGTATATTAGTGCCATTTTGTGTTTTAGTTATATGTCCCATGTCTGGAATTTCATGCAGCGGTCAAAATTACCACTTCTAACTAAAACAAGCACCTTTCACCACAAACATAAAAGCATCCTCGGTCAAAATATACAGGATCAATTTGATAGCGTGTCTGCCCCACACACATTCAATAAAAAAAAGCATATTTCATACGGAAAACAAGAAAAGGTATGAAATGAATTAAGTACTTCACACATACCTTAAGAGAGCAGCACATGATGGCATCCGAGTGATGCCACAAGGTCTTGAGGACAGATTCACTCCCTTCGGTACTAGATTTGAGCAACTCAACGCCCATGTAGACCCTGCAACATTATCAACAAATCATCCATTGTTCAAAATATAGCGGCAATTGTTACCATCACAAATATCGAGCTAATGCAACTCAACAAGTCAGAAACCCAAATCTCTCGTCACAAAGGGTAAAAGCATAAGAGACCACAAGAAGTATCTCCTATTTAACACTACATGAACGGTCATGTTTCTACTGCTACCTTTTCATAGTTGAGGCAATAGCCTGATGAGGTTGAATCCAGTTACCCAACTTACTATCAAAATAATATTAGAGGTCTAAAATTCAACCCAGAAAGACGAGGCAGGCTGAAGTACCTATAACTCTGGCAGATCCAATGAGCAAGAGTCTGTGCTTCAGGAGTACCTAGTGGTGTTCGGAGACCAGCTTGTGAACTTAAATATGAAGGAGAACCACCCTCTGAACTGAAGATATAATGCTGCGGATGTATTGCCGGGCCATAGCTGCTACATGTTCTTGAAGGTGGCTCTCAAAGGCAAACTCAAATGCTATGGCCATCACAGATCTCATACAGCCAGCATTAGTAGAATAATCATTAGATGCTTTATTTCCAGCAGGCCCGATCTCAAGAGCAGAGGCAAGGTCAAGAGTGCGATTTGGACTAAGGCTTCCTGCATCACCTTCCAGTGCTTAATAAGAAACTCCACAAAATATAGAGGAAAACCAAGAAAAGACCTGCTTAACGTAATAAAAAAATGCCAACCTTCCCAGAGTCGAGAGGAATAATACGAAAACCAGAAGGCAGAAGAGGTGCAACATCAGCAAAAGCAGCATCTATGGGATCTGTTGGTTAGTGGCGTGTTGTTAGTGTTTGTAGATAAATAAGAGTTGTAAATATATCCTAACTAGTAGTTTAAATTTTAAATTAAATCTATCTTGTATAAGATAAATGATAAAGAGATAAAATTCTATCCTAGAAGTTAACTACCTAGTATAAACCTCTTTGTAAAGAGTCTATAAATAGACTCACCTATTGTACATCGAAACACACAGAGTTTATAAATCTCTTCTGTTTTCCACATAATTCTTGGCTGGAAATACCTATTTTCTACATGGTATCAGTTTAGGTTCGATCTAGTCACATTAGTAAGCAGCGGCTCGTAGAACTTCAGAAGTTTTTCAGCTAAATGTCTTCTAAAATTGAGCCTGCAGCCTTCACTACCACTGAAGGTAGTATTTCGTGTTTGACTACTTTGTATTCCCATAACTGGATTGTAGATTCTGGTGCCTCTGATCATATGGCAGGGAATCCAAGCTTATTTACAGACTATAAGCATTTACAATCTGCCTCCTCAATCAAAACAGCAGATGGATCTCTTTCAGTAGTAAAAGGGAGTGGTTCTATTCCTATAACCGAGTCCTTAGTATTAAACAATGTTCTCTATGTGCATAACCTCACCTGAAATCTACTCTCTGTTAGTAGGATGATTAGTGAATTTCAATGTAGTGCTAATTTTGGGCTGTATGGTTGTGTGTTTCAGGCACAGGGCTCAGGGATGGTGATTGGCAGTGCTAGGCTAAGTAATGGTCTCTTCATCCTTGATGGCTTCTCACCTTATCAACAAGCTATTTCGAGTTGTCTCCAGTCTACTTTTTCCAATTCTTTGTTATCTAGTGAAGTCATGTTGTGGCATTTTAGGTTAGGACATCCCAATTTCTTTTACCTTGCTAAATTGTTTCCCAAACTATCTCTTAGTAAAAAACCATCGTCCTTTCATTGTGATACATGTCAGATTGCCAAACACACAAGACACTCTTATGTTTCTTGAGGTCAAAACCATTAATGAGTATAGATGGTTCATTTCTTTTATAGATGATCATTCTCGAACTACTTGGACTTACCTAATGAGAGAAAAATCTGAGGCTGCAACAATATTTAAAAACTTTTATACAATGGTGGAAAATCAATTTACTTGCAAAATAAAAATTCTGAAAAGTGATAATGGGAGTGAATACCTTAGTCAATCTCTAGGGTCTTTTTTCCGAGAAAAGGGTATCTTCCATATTACATCATGTTTCAATGCTCCACAACAGAACGGGGTACTTGAGAGAAAAAATAGACACTTACTTGAGGTCACAAGATCTCTTTTATTTTCTGCCAATGCGCCTAAATATCTTTTGGGGGAAGCTCTTTTGACTGCTACCTACTTGATAAATCGTATGCCTAGTAAACCAATTGGGTTTAAAATTTCTAGGGACATTTCAGCAATCTAGCTCACTACAGTTCCTCTCTCCTATTTCTTTCTTACCTGCTGTTGATAACACTTTGTTGAACCAAAACCAGGCTAATATAACTACTGAAAATCTAGTAAGTTTGTCTTCACCAGCTCCTAAAACTCCTCGCTCTCATACTACACCTATTTCTACACCCGAGTCTACACCGAACGCACCTCAGCAACCTAATGACCTCACAACCTGAAAGCAAACCTCCGAGTGTTTATACAAGGAAAAGAAAGACTATCACAAAAGCTATTACTCAGTCTATTGCTTGCCGAGAACTGGAACTTAGTCCTGCTGTCATTGAGGAAGAAACAGGTAATGATCCCTCTCAAATTCCTGTCTCTATTGATATCGATGATCTTCCCATTGCCCAAAGACAGGGAGTGAGAAAATGTACTAGTCATCCTATTGAAAGATTTGTTTCCTATGGAAAACTAATGTCTGGTTTCAAGGCATTTACAGAAAATATTGACAGCATAAGGATTCCAAGAACAGTTAATGAAGCGTTTGAGAATCCAGATTGGAAAAAAGCTGTTGAGGAGGAAATTAGTGCACTGCAGAAAAATAATACCTGGAGCCTAACCAAACTACCTGAAGGGAAAAAGGTGATTGGGTGTAAATGGGTATTCACAGTGAAATACCACTCAGATGGGAGCATAGAACGGTTCAAGGCAAGGCTGGTGGCAAAAGGCTTTACTCGGTCATATGGAGTTGATTACCAAGAAACATTTGCTCCTGTGGCAAAGATAAACACCATTAGAGTGTTATTGTCCTAGCTGTAAATCATGACTGGAAGCTGCATCAATTGGATATTAAAAATGCCTTTTTAAATGGAAATCTCGAAGAGGAGGTATACATGCAAATCCCACCTGGATTGGAGGCTCAGGAAACAAACCAGAAGGTTTGTAAATTAAACAAATCGTTGTATGGACTAAAACAGTCCCCAAGAGCATGGTTTGACAGGTTTGCAAAAGCTATGGTAAGGAACGGTTACAAACAATGTCAGGCAGATCATACCCTTTTCAAGAAGGTTGCATCAGATGGTAGAAAGACTTTTCTAATAGTCTACGTTGATGACATGATTATTACAGGTGATAATACTGAAGAAATCGGAAAGCTAAAAGCCGATCTGGCAAAGGAGTTTGAAACAAAAGACTTGGGAAGTTTAAGATATTTCTTGGGGATGGAGGTGGCAAGATCATCTGAAGGGATAGTCATAAACCAAAGAAAGTACATCTTGGACCTACTCTCAGAAACTGAAATTCTTGGGTGTAAGCCAGCAGACACTCCAATGGACCCGAACTTGAAGTTCAGTAGAGAAGATGGTGGTAGTCCAGTTAATAAAGAATCCTACCAAAGACTTGCTGGTAAATTGATATACTTGTCACTTACAAGGCCTGACATAGCATACTCTGTAAGTATAGTGAGCCAGTATATGAATAATCCCAAGGAAGAACAATTAGAAGCTGTTAATAGAATACTGAAGTATTTAAAGTACACTCCTAGTTTTGGGCTTATCTTTAAGAAAAGTCAAGACAGATCAGTGAAAGTTTACACCGACTCAAGCTGGGTAGGAGAATTAACTGGCAGAAAGTCTGTTAGTGGCTATTGTTCTTTCGTGTGGGGAAATCTGGTCACATAGCGGAGCAAGAAACAGACTGTGGTGTCAAGAAGCAGTGCAGAATCAGAGTACAGGGCTGTGGCAATTGGAATCTGTGAAGGCATGTGGCTAAAAAGGCTCCTAATTGAGCTGGAGCTGGATGAAGATAGATCCTTCGAAGTGTTTAGTGACAGCCTATCAACAATTAGTATTGCGAAAAACCCAGTTCAACATGATAGAACTAAGCATGTTGAAATTGACAGGCATTTCATTTACGAAAAAGTTAATAGTGGTACCGTGAAGTTACACTATGTGCCTACAAAGAACCAGCTTGCAGATATATTAACAAAGGCACTACCAAGAGTGACATTTGAGGAGTTCATATCCAAACTGGGAGTGTACAATATATACTCTCCAGTTTGAGGCGGAGTGTTGGTTAGTGGCGTGTTGTTAGTGTTTGTAGATAAATAAGAGTTGTAAATAAATCCTAACTAGTAGTTTAAATTTTAAATTAAATATATCTTCTATGGGATAAGTGATAAAGAGATAAAATTCTATCCTAGAAGTTAACTACCTAGTATAAACCTCATTGTAAAGAGCCTATAAATAGACTCACCTATTGTACATCGAAACACACAGAGGTTATAAATCTCTTCTGTTTTCCACATAATTCTTGGCTGGAAATACCTATTTTCTACAGGAGCAAATATAAGCTCAGCACAGGTGCCCACAGAATTTTCATCCATTCCCCTGCATAGCTATAAAACAATACCACAACAAACTAAATTATGCAAGATAAAACTTAAAATCAACAATGAAAACTAGAGTGCAAAACGAGAATACTTACTTGCAGGAGAAAAACATCTCTTGGCATTAGTGCATCTTCAGGAGATTGTGCAATTCCCTCCAATTTAATGACCTCTAAGGACTAACAATAATATAAAAAAGGTCACATATCATTACTAAATATACCCAAAAGGCCATATCTTCAAAGCAGAGAGTTGAAACTTTGAAACTAATAACATTTTAAGTGATATAAATTCAATATTCTTACCTCCTCGTGTTCAATGGTATGTGCCAGGGGAAGTATAACTTGACCGCCAAAACCTCCTACTTGAGATCCTCGTAAGCTACAGGGACCAACTTTAACAACTGCAGCTGAGTATGCATCAATGCTGCTGTCTGCCCATTCTGATCAATGCTCTATCAGGAAACAGAGGAGGATTGCTGGAGGAACATTCTAAAAGAGAAACCAAAGTACAAAAATATATATTAACAAAATAAAGACGTGTTGATATGTTAATAGCAACTGAGCAGACGTTAGAGAATATTCTGATAATATGATGACTTTCAGTTGACATATGGGAGGTGGGTGACGAAAAAGCCTTCCAAAGTAAGCATCACACAGTAGTTCAGGAGAAACATGCGGTGCATCCTCACCTGTAAAAGCATCGAGGCTTTAGCACATAGGATTGAATTGCTGACAGACGGAAACCCATTAGCAAAGGAAAGATTGAGGCCCATTAGCTTGTCAGGAGATGAGTTCACAAGTATAGTAACATCATCCATGCCATCATTTCCCATCATTGACCACCCTTCATCAGTGAAACTATTGACAGCATCATTAAAACCCCTGCTAGAAATCATCTAACAAATTATAAGTACAACAAGACTTCGACACGAACCTGCTCAACCTCTGGCTAAGTGCCCGTAAGGCTGCTGGTCGTCTGCCCCAACCAGTCACATTAGGTTGAGAAACCTCCTGAGCTATCTGCGTCAGTTGTCGTAAAGCCTAAAGGGAAATTAGAAGAAAAAAGATCTTCACCTTTTTTATAAAGCTACAACTATGGTAAATCTGAATGTACGAGCCTTACTCCAAACAGTTTCAGAGGCAAAAAATCATAAATGCTAACTGGAAAAACAATCTTACTGCCATAGTCGCTTTCTGAGCAAGCACAGTTGATGATTCATAAGGCGGGCACAACACTTCTGGCACACTCCATGGCTGGTTGATGAGAAACATTCCAAATTAAGTTTTGGCAATATACACAGATTAAAACATTGAAAACAATTTACATAAAAAAGAAGTGTACCTCCAAATCCATATGATCAACAATGTGTATGATTGAACCACCCCCTTCGCAAGGCCGAATAAGGTATCCACTTGCAAACATTTCTGCCCTCACAAAATGCTGCACAGGAGGCATGCTAGGGCCATTTTGAGTATTTTTCAAAGACCTCTCACAAACCTAAGCATTGCAAACAGCATTTAAATAAAAATCCAATTATTCATGAGATAAAAGGTAGGTGTGTGTGTCACTCATTGTCTACTATCCAAAATACAATAGCTTATCAAACCGACATACCACAAGGCTTCCATCTTCTAGAACAGAAGTATAACGCAACAACCAGAAGTCACGAGCAGGCAACAATGTCGTTGGCGCATAGAGCTATATCAAAAAATGTTAAGTAATCTTTAAATAACAAAGAACCAATGAAGTCTGACAACCACAAGAGAGTAGTGATCCCTGACCTGCATGTACAGCAGCTCAATGGTTCCACCATTGGCAGTAGGCAGCACATTTAGAATATCCACAGCTCGGCAATCGCGGAACCACGAAGGCCTATCCTTGACGAGTTCTGCAACCTGGAAGGAACATAAATTTTTAAATTTTAAAGTCCAATGTCAATGTGCAGAGGATGTAGTAGCAGGCTACAAAGAGAATTAAACTTACCCTTGTTGGTTCAAGACCCACAAGGCCACAGGCACGTGCTGCCACTCCAGGGCAATCATGAGAAATAGCAACGATTCCTATGGAATCCGGACCAGGCTGTTCAGGTGAAAAAGAGATACAGAGAATGGATTAAAAATCAAATGCTGCTCAATGAACCAAATACATTCTAACACGGAAAAAAATTTACCCAAGAAAATACATTCTAACACGTACACGCCAAACCCCCAAAGAATAAAAAAAGCCCTCAAGAAGCTTAGTGATTTCGAACTAGGAAAGAAGTTCTACTGGAATTTTAAGCTATTAAAAGCTATAAGAGTAGCTAATGAATATCATACATTAGGGGGAAAGCTCATGATATACCTTCATTCCAGGCGTTTGGACCCACTCTACAGCAGTTCCAATGGCCTTTGAAAGAAACTCTGCTAAAGTCTCTTCTGCAATGGACAACAGCCGGCAAAAGAGAATTCAAGCATTAGTTATAACAGGCAAATAAAATACACAGCAGAGTTGTCACAGCACAATGGAGGGAAAGAACAAAACCCTGCAGGACTAGCATCTCTCGGACGATTCTGCTGTGTCACACGGTGTTGACCACTTGTCACCGCCGATTCACAGCTAGGATCTTTGGTTGCAAGTGTCGCCTGTAAGAAAACAAGCAAACCCTTCTCTCTCAATTTCTAAAATTCATTGAAAGTACAGAAAAAATGCATTTTAGCACCACTCTAGTTGAATTTTCAAATAGTTACATTTCTAATTTTTCCTGTTGTACTTCAACACAATAGAAGCAAACGACCCAGAAGCCCAAAGCATAAATTCTTACATTCTGGGTATGTTGACGAAAGCAACCATTCTCATACACCAACTGTGACACTTGCTTCTGCAACCTATCATTCTCCTCCATCAAAAGCTTGTTCATTGCTGTCAGCTTCCTATTCACAGCTTGAAGGCGTGATGCCTCTTTCCTCTGCTTCTCTCTACATCTGACAAATCCAAAACATACATGATAGCATGCACTATTAATTTTAAAAATGGCATTACACCTGAAAGAAAATTCTGACCAACTAATAACAAGATAAATACTAAAAATCCCAAATTTCAGTAGTTGCTTCTATTCATTTCCTGAATCATTATCAATGCAACTGAATACAAATTCATTGAAGCAGATACATTGCATTGAGCAATGGCACTATACGAAACCAAAAGGCAAACCTTCTATTCTGGAACGAAACTTTGATCTGTTTAGGCTCAATGTTGGAGAGAATAGGACATTCCCTAATCAGCTGCTGCCGACGAATCGAACTAGGCTTGGGGCAATCATGATAAAGCCTTTCAAGGGCCTCAACCTGCTCAGATGTGTACCTTACATAGTTCCCATTGTCTAAGCTCCCAGGTTTACCATCCTTACAGGAAATTGACATCTTTCAGTTTCAAACTTCACCCTCAATATTTCCCAGCTACCCAGAAACCCCAAATAGCCAACCTTTCCTAAAACCACACAAGTTTTGCAAGCAACCGGACAAAAGTACTAAAACTCAATCTAACAACCAAAGTTTACAGTTTCTTACAAAACCCACCAAGAAGAACCAAGGAAAATGTTTTTTTTTGTCTCTCTCTCTCTCTTCCTTAACTCATCGTTTGGAAACGAAGAGGACACAAATGGATTTGTTTCTCTTCTTTTGTTTTCAACTAGATTTTCATCATAAGTACCTGAAAATCTTAATAATTTGGAAATGTTTAATGCTTGACTGTGAAATGTTAAGGATGCAAAAGAGAAATAAAAGATAAAGAGAGGGATAAAACCCGACAAGGGACAACGATATCCTGATTGGAGATAGATTTATCCTTGGACCTTGCTTTTTTTGTTTTGTTTTTGGCACTCGCTACGGACATCCCCAAACACGGAGAAAAAATGCGTGATATCTTTCGAGATCAGAGCTTCCTATCCCAAATAACCATCTGATTCACTCAACCATTTATTTTTTTCCAAACAAAAACTAAAAAGCTTTCTTCTTGGAGCGAGTTACCGATTCTAATCAGTCACCTTTCGATTTTGAGCCACCAAGATGCCACCTTAAAGACTAAACGGACCTTGAAAACACAAAAGAAACGTTTCCCAGCACAACTTTTCTCAGGATTCAAAGCACCCTTTTTTTTCTCTCTCACCCTCCGTGAAAAAACAGAGATACATCCGGTTTAAATCCAAAGAATCACCTTTAACGGGACCGCTTCACTAGTCTCCGTTCGAGAAAGACCCGTATCGTCCCTAACCTCTGAAACGTTGTTTCTTTCTTTCCGGTGAATCAATCAACAAAAAGCCAGTGCTTTACCTTTCAACATGAAAGTTTCTCTCTTTTTTTTCTTTAGAACAAGCAAACTACAAAAACAATAACCCAAACAGATCAAGAAAAAGAATAACAACAATGGAGGAATTCTTGTTGGTTATGGTGGGTGTCTGAAAAGAACAAGAAAAGTAAGAATGGACGGGCAGAGAGGGAAAGAGAGAGTAGTAGTGGTTTGATGGGCTATTGCTTTTAGCTTTTGAGGGGATGGGGGTATTTTTATTATTTTTCAACTCATTACAGTGGTATTTCTTTGTGTATTTGATTCTTATATCTGCAAAGATTTTCATTGGTTCGTCACTTTTGGCTTCTTGACTGTGAAAGTGAAACACAAAACAAAGGAAGACAGAGAGAATCGTCTAATTTCACTGTTCAGTTGAAAAGCAGACCAATGGCGGTGAAGTACGATAATTTTCTAATGTTTATTTTGATTTGTTTTATAAAGCAAATGTCCTGTTTACCCTTTCGATTGCTTCAAACACAACACTAAATACTCTTTCTAATTATAACTTCTTTTGCCAGGAGATTTGGTTCAGATTACATTTTTGCCAGACGTTTAAAATACAATGATAAAATACACCTCAGGTTCATTTAATTATAAATTTGATAATAATTAAATTATTCATTCATTTAAAAATTTTGTTACAAACAAATGTAATTGACTTCAAAATTAAAATATATAATTTGGTATAATAATAATTTAATTAAAAAATCATAGATTTTTTTATTTTAGTTATAATTTAAAATAATATAATAAATTTAACTTTTATATTTAAAAAATTTATTAGTGAAATTAATAAGACTACTAGCAAGTAACGTTATAGTCATAATATATATGTTTATTGTTTGCCATATGTCCATTAGTGAAGTAGTTGTACATACTGAGTTATTATATTTGTTGATGAATAATATGATAGAGTGCAACAAGTGGTCGAATGTTGTATAATGAGGGTATAATATTGAATTTTTTAAATATAAAAGATTAAATTAATTGAATTTTTTAAATAGGATAAAATAGATATAATGTGTAATAATTTATAAATACAATAATTTATAAGTGTATAAAAATTAAATTTATATTATGTTAACCGATCCAAAACCATATATTAAAAGTATATTTTTCTCTTGTTGGGCAATGAAAAACAAAGATTTGTGATTTTAACGAAGAGAACTTGTAAAAATTTAAACTTATTAATTATCATTAACACTAATTTCCGAAACACGCCTGTCCGTGGGTAATATTTGCTTTATAATAAAAAAATTTGATTGTTTAATAATTATTTTTAAATTTATGAAATATTTATATATTATAAAATAATTATTAATAATAATAATAATTATTATACGGTAATTTTACTTAAATATGATAGCAAGTTTTTTTTTTAAATATTGTACTTGTCAGATTAATTCCGAAATTGTAGCATTTGCTATAATAAAAGTAAAGTTGGTAAGAAAGAGATCCGACTTCACTGTTCAACTCTATTTTTTTCAATTGAAAAATTTTGAAAACAGTGGAAAAATGTTCCGACTTCAGTGTAAAATACTGTTCAAAGTCGGACTGCAATCCACCCAACTTCAATTCTTTAATCATTAATGCACTTTACTGTTCAAAATCATATTGTAATCCATCCAACTTTATTTTTTACTGTAAAAATCACAATATTCTAAAAAAAACTGACATGTATCATAGGCAGAGAAAAAATTAAAGACAATATTCATGTCTTTTGCCCATTATTTTACAAAGAGAATTGAGTTTTCAAAATTCTATTTTTTATTATCTCATTTACACTTTCCTCTCCCTAATCTTGGTAATATGAAACTTTTAACCTTTTTTATCTTTGTTTTTAATAACTTTTATACATTTTACTTAAACCAAAAAAATAATACAAACTTCTAAAAAATAATAATAAAAATTACAATGAGCTCTACTAATTGACTAAGTGATCAAAATGCTCATATTGTTTTATTTTATATGTTTAAATCTCGACATTTTCTTTAAAAATATAATTATCTTTATTCAATCAAATTCTCTAATTATTTTACATACTATTTAAGTAACATTTCAACCATATATCTATTTGTTATTATTACTACTACTACGTTATTATTCTAAGTTGAGGAAAATTGATATCCACCTATTGTATTCTGTCTAAAATAGCACTTTATAATAATTCTACCATTCTCCTTTATTATTTTTAAAAAAAATTGATACACGTAATTAGATTAGATATATAATTTAAAGTCTAGGGCTTAAATTTTAATATTATAATTTAGGTAAAAGTTAAGATTTAGTTTATAATACATGATTTTATAATGTGAATATACAAATTTGTGTAAAAATAATTTTTACATCATACACACTAATTGAGAATATAATAGTAATGTCATCACCTCTCATACCTTCGGTAATATCTAACAAACCCATAAAAATATACATTTTTGGACAATTTTGTCCTTGTAGTCTATTATTTTGTCAACTCAATCCTTAATTACACTCGTTTATAAGCTTATCTAACCCAGTCTGAATATAACTCAAATAAAATTTAAAACTTTTTAAATATAATTTGTTAGTTTTATTAAAAAAAGAAAATATATAAAATTATAACGAGGGGTTTACAACCATGAGAGTAAACTAAACACGTAATCTGAACAATTTCTTATAATCATAGAAACAAAACTAGTCATTTAAGATCATAAAAAAACCATACATGGAAAATGGTAAAATCCAACCAAATGACTCAAACGAAAGAGAGATACGAACAACACCATTAATCGACGGTGAAATATAAAAAAAACATTAACACAAAACTTAGAGTTGCATATAACGATGAGACACGTTGACAAAATGTTCAGTACCACAATTCAATCGTAAATAAAAGACAAACAAAAATCAATATGATAACCAAATAAGCGTCATATTGATCAGCCGGGTGAGGCAACGTCAAATCTAACACCAAGAAAAACTAAAAAGTAAAGAACGATCAAATGACTGAAAAATAATATAGAAAGCGTGTAAAAAACAAAAAAATGTAAAAAAAAAAAGAAAAACATATCATAAAGACAATTATTTTTAATAAAAAAATAGAAAAGAGGTATAAACAAAATAAAAAAATTTATCAACGACCCTCAATTAATATTAATATTGGTATCACCGTCAACCAAGAAAAATGAGAATAATGCTACTACTCTTAGATAGAAAAATATAGTCGGCTTGAAATTTTAAAGGCATTGAAAATATGATTATAAAAATATACTAAAAATTAACATAAAATATTTGTGATTATAAAATTATTGTTAAAAAAAAGTAAGCAATGTGGACATGTCATGCCTAATTGCCTATATTTTTCTAAAAAAAATCTGGCATCAGCCCGCCCTGCTCACAGGTAACTCCATCTCAAATAAGGTACGGAACATAAAAGTTGCATTACATATATATATATATATATGAACTCAACAAATGTCACAGTAGAAAAACAGATGATGTTCATTTTAAGAGATGCGGGTTTAAATCATTTTGTCTACAAGGAGTATGTGAATTGTCAAAGGGTTAAAAATATGTATGAACAAATATTACCTTGACTGGTCAAAAAATATACTACATATATATATATATTTGAACAGTCTACCTTGACCGATCAAAAAA
Organism: Hibiscus mutabilis; assembly: GCA_019671005.1. Classification (NCBI taxonomy): domain Eukaryota; kingdom Viridiplantae; phylum Streptophyta; class Magnoliopsida; order Malvales; family Malvaceae; genus Hibiscus; species Hibiscus mutabilis. Next base: position 6,383,939 of record CM033748.1, on the reverse strand, counting down.
ACATACTACACGTATATATATATTTGAACAGGTTAAATGTGATTACATGGTAGTATATTTTCAGAGATATTATTAATTTTTTGACAATACGCACACCTTGTAGACATTGCGATTGAACCCGAGTCTTATAAGATGAACATCATACGCTTTTCTACTGAGACCACATGTTAGGTTCGTATTTATATATTTGTTTGTTAGTTTGCAAGAAACAATTTATGTAATATTCGCAAATATATATATATATATATATATATACACGTACTTGATAACATTAGAGAATACATAAAACTATACATCGACACATGTATTAATTCTATTAATAACACAGAATTATTTTTCATTTTTTATTTACTTTGCTCTTTTCCTTTTGAGTCTTTTTTTTCAAATATTTTAATATATTCATTATATTAATAATATGTACATTTTATATAGTGAATAATAAAATAATCATATGAATTTAATATCAATATTTTTAATTAATATTAAGTATTAAATTTGTTACAAATATATTATCGGTGATTTAACAAATATATTTTTAAATAATTATTTTATCTGGTTAATCAAACACCGTACTTTTACATTCATATTAAATAAACCAACCAAAGTAATGTCCATTCATCATTCTTTCATTTATTTCATAATTACTCTGCTTTGTTTCAATATCATCAATCTAAATATATAGTCGGTCAAATATTATTTAAGCAAAAAATCTCATATTATGTGAGATGATTAATAATTTAAAGCCCTCCAACAATCAATACTACCATATAAACGACTGGATTTAAAATATCTTAAAATAAAATAATTTTATTTTTGACTTTAATAATAACAACAACAACAACAGATTATTTTTGAATAAATATAATAACAACAGATGAAATGTCAAAACTATAGAAATCTTAATAAATCTCAAATGACCCTTTGAATAATGAAAATTTTATCTAAATTTCAAATAATTTAGATAACTTCAATATACCCAAAACAATTTCAACTCAAAACAAGTCAATAAATGTAAAATGATTAAGATTTCATTGACATAAAAGTGTCTCAAACCTGTGTTATAGTTTAATCCAGTGGTCTGGAAAAATCCCATTAATCGAATCCCTACATAAAAAAGTTAATTATTTCCATATAAAAAACAAAATATTAAGTATGCTCATAAATTATCATTAATTGAGTGTTATAGTTTTAATATTTAATGTACAATATATACAGTATTGTTTTTCTAGATTTTTTGCACCCATAAATAAAAAAATATTAAATTTAAATATATTCAAGCACACATTCTTTTATATATTATACAAACGATAATATTAATCGAGCTTTACTCAATTAATTATATTATTATAGTTGAGGAGGAGGAGAGTAACAGAAGAGAAGACAAGAAGAGGATGGGATGGGATGGGATGGGATGGGATGGAATATTTGTGAGGGAGAGGAGAGTGGGGACTATCAGGCGTTAGCAGGCCTTATCGTTTGATGCTCTTTTGCCTTTTCCTTTTCTTTTTAGCTTTTTTTTTTTACAAATGATAATTAAAATATATTTATACTCTTTTTGTCATAATAAAATTATTATTTTTACATTTTAAAATTATTTTACCTAATTTTGTAAAGCTCTACATTTTTTATAAGACAAATTTTTTCTATTATTTTCTTTTAATTTCTAATAAAAACAAAGGTTAATTTTTTAATGACAAATTTATTATTTAAATTATTTTATATCACACAATTCTTTCTTTTTAAAATTCCGTAAAAAATTAATAGTGACAATATAAGTATGACGGAAAGAGTATTTAATTTAAAAAACCGATCCATTTTATATAATGACAAGATTAGGATACAAAATTAATTTTATTTTTCACGTTTGAGTTATATAATATATATTACGTAAGCTTTTATGAAATTTAAAATGTGGAACGATGATAAAATAAATTTATTATATTATAAATAATTAAACAGGTGTTTCAAAACCATGGAGCTATCGACGCGGCTTTATTATGAAGATCTAGTATGCTGGATAAAGATTAGTTTAGAACGGACTCACACCGCTGCACTTAATTAACGTAATATATTACTGAACGTCATTAATTTTTTATTAAATATCTTAAGGATTGAACATGTAATTAGAATTATTTTAAAATAAAATTTTAATTTAATAAAGTATTTCTAATTGCTTGATAGTGTTTTTTAATTAAAATATTAGAATCAAATTCCTATCCTCCAAAAACCCTACCTTTTGTTAGTCTTCACCGCTGCTGCCATGCTTTCTTCCCAACTATTGTAAATCATTTGAGGATTGCTTGAGTTTTTTTGTTCGATAATTAGGAATAGATTTATTAAAAAGTAAGAAATTTACAGTCTTAAAACATGGATAATCGAACAAAAACCTAGCCCCAAATACAAATTAGTAGAATCGCACAAGACAATCCAACAAGTACAGCAAGCACAAATTTTAGAAACTGCAAAATCTAGCCCCCAAAACATTTGCTTTCATCTCTTTAAGGAATATGACTGATTACCAAAATCTCATGAAAATGCAGGCAGTGGCGGTGAAAATTAAAACAAAAGGTTTAGGGCTGAGGTTAGGGCTTGTGGATGATGGCTATTTGATTCTAATATTTTAATTAAAAAATACTACAAACCAAATACGAATGTTTTATTAAATTAAAATTTTAATTTTGTTTGGTTCTAATTACATGTTCAATCCTTAAATTTTTTAATAATAATTTAAAAGTTATTAATTTTTTTAATGATGTTTAGTAATGTATTACCTTAGTGGTGTGCAACAATGTGCATCGGTCGTTCTAAAACTTTCCGCTGGATAATAACTCTACTTGTATGAGAATTTTTTCTACTCAATGTTTATTGTTTAATAAATTGAAACTTTTGATCTGGTTCGATTTGAATTAGGTTTGGATTGAAATTTTTACGCTTGAATTAGCTCCCCCGTATTGTAATTAAAATTTATGACTAAAAATATTGAATTTAAATTAATCTTAAATATATTATTTAAAACTAATTATAAAATATATAGGAATGTAAATAATAGGTATAGGGTTAAAAGATGTAATGTTTGACTAGATAGTCACTTTGATTTACATTTTTTTAAGTACTTTAACTTTTAACGTTTCATTTTGGATCGAAATTATTCCTACGCGGATAAAAAAGGTTAGTCAATTAACAATAAACAACTTAAAATGATTTGACATAATATTATGTCGGTAAAAAAATAATTATATATGTTGAGCTCGAACGATCAACCGAATTCGCCAAGAGAGGGGTGAATTGGATTTGTGAGTGAAATAATAAAAGCAATTGTAATTTAAAAAATTGCACAAAATTTTATAATTGTTCGACTTCTAAACTAAATCTACCTCAACTACTTTAGCTATTTACACTGAATTTTTTTTACAAATTCACTTCTTTTTTTCTAAACTCAATGAGATAACATTTTCAACTCTCAAAGTTTATATCCAAAAATTTTGAAAAATTCTCTCACAACAGAATATAAATTTAGCAAACAAAGATTGGGAGTATAATCATTATCCAACGTCCATTCATGCAGACAGTTTGGATCATCATCTACGTACATTGATACATACCACGGCCATCGTATAATTCAATTGAAAAGGTAGCAGGCAGTATCATCATGATCCATGGAAATCATGCATATTAAAACACCAACACGTGAGACGCACATCACATGGCGTTAATGTTCTGTTGTTGGACACTTTACGTTTTAGGCAAGAACTAAGCATGATCCGACACACAAATCTGGTGGGTTCATCAATTTTGAATTTTTCTGCGATTTCATGACCTGGCACCTATCAGGATTTCCCACTCCAATATTCATAGCCACCTCCAATTTGTGTGTGGGAATATATAAGATTAGATTTATATATTGTTAGTAAGAAATAATTTTACAAACAGTCCAAGTGTTTTTGTTAGTTATTATTTATTTTTCTAATAGTCTTAAGGTGATTACGTATGTATGAGCATAGGTCAGGTCAGGTTTTTTGTCCACTCAAACCGACCCAAAAATAGCTATCATAAATCCAAACCAGACCCGACCATATCCTTTAAAAACTAACCCGCCCCGCTCCGAAATTTATATACATAAACTCGACCCGACCTATTAAAAAATCATTTTAAGGGCCTAATTGTAAAAAAAAACAATTGTAGGGACCTAATTATAAAAAAATTAATTTTAAAGACTAAATTGTAAATAATAAACTCAATTTTAAGGACCTAATTATAAAAAAATAAATAAAGAGGGGGTATTGTTACAAATATTTCTAAAAAATATAAGAAAAAATTACACTATTAGTCCCAGGTCAGGCGGGATTTTTTCACCCTTAAGAAAAACTGACCCCACCTGAACCCAAATTTTATAATAAAAAAATCCGACTCGATTGGGTTGGGTAAAATGTCCATCCCTATGATTACGAGGTAGTATCCGTTTATAAATATTATTAACCCTTAGGCCTTGACAATATACATTGTACATACACCTTGCAGATAAAGTGATTTGAATTTGAATCTCTTAGGAAGATCATCGTTCTTATAATAAACATGCACAATACTTAATCTAAATTAATCGATTAACACTATTTAAAAAATAATAAATAATTATTAGATCAATAATAGATAATTTTTACCGAATAAAGAATGCAACGAATTACTAATGCATTTTTGTCTCTATGAATATGGAATGTTTCATTTTTTGGGTATTTTGCAAGAGCTAGATTACTTTACTACCAAGTCATGGAGAAATTCGTGTCACATAGTCAACGGGTTAACAAGGAAAAAATTGGCAAAGAGGTGTCAATTGATGGGGTTTTATTTCCTTATGAGATAGGTGAAATTGATCTTGATGAACTTGGAAAACAGGGCCAGCTTAGTTTTCATCATCTAAATTTCTAAGGAAGCGCAGTTGCTTGTGATTTCATTGAGGAAATGTGAAAAATCTTTCGTAGCTCATGTCTTGGCTTATTGTCTATGTATCCAGCTGTGTAAGAAGACAAGGAAATAATTGAAGGAAACCCTCGACAATGTGAAAGAAAAGTTTGATGTTGGCATTGCTGAGAGCTTTAAAACTTGAAGATGAGCTAGCTGACAAATTTGGTGGTTGCACTCAAAGTAGAGAGTTTGGAACTGAAATTGTGAGATCTAGCAGAGCAGTTTTGAAAGTCTATTCAATTTTTATTTCCAAATTTTTTAATTCTTGGGGACAAGAATCCTTTAGAGAGGAGGGTACCCTGGAGGAAAATTTAAGGACATAAAAAGAAAACGTGAAGAAAGTAAAGATTTGGGATGTTTTAGCAAAAGAAGTGAAACGTTATAATTTTACATTAATCAGTGTTTGTTTTCTTTATTTACAGTTAACGGACGTTTGATAAAACGGTGCGTGAAGTATGTAATTACGTTAGGACACATGTCCTTTAGTACCTGTTCTTATTCTATTTCTGTTTGGGTCATGACATACACATACATTCTAGTTTACAATTTCACCCCATTATGATTATGTTTGGCGCATTAATGAGATTGGATAGTGATAATTATTAAATTTAATTATTTAACAATAAGATTGAAAATTACAGCAGTGAAAATTGATAAGCTTCATTACACCGAAAACTATCGTCATCTCAAAACGGTCTTGACTTTTGAGAGTCAATATATAAATAACTCAATAATGGAGTATATATATATATATATTGAAACAGATAATAGAGTATATATTATATACGCGTAGCAATTACTTTCATTTTACGTAAATTATATCTGATTATCATCGGATTTTCATTTTAATTTTAATATACTTAGATTTCATTTCAAATAGTAAAATATGTTTTAATATAATTATATTCATATAACATTATGGTTAAATAAAACTGTACGCGGCAGATACCTGTGGCCTCCATCGATTAATATATAAAAATAATATTTTCATAAAATATATTATAACCAGTGTAGGCTTGTAAACGAACTATACTATTATAAATGAGAGTATATTCATGTTCGTTCATTTAATTTTAACCGAATAGATAAACGAACACAAACAACTAAATAAACATAATTTTTTGTCCGTGTTCGTTTGTTAAAATAATAAACGAACGCAAACAAACATTGTGTATTGTTTAAATTTTTTTCTTTTTTATTTCATAATTTTAAATATGCGTTTTATTTTTTAAAAATATAATACTTTTTATGAAAAATACTTAATAAATATAAATGGACATATATGAATAAATTTAAACAAACATAAACGAACTGATTAATGAACGTTTACGAATGTAAATGAACGAACGGGCCCTTTGTTCGTGTTCCTTTAATTAAACGAACATACAATCTTATTTATGTCCGTTCATTTAATAAATAAATGAAAATAAACAAATTTATCGTTGAACGGTTTACTAAATGTTCGATTCATTTACAACCCTAAACTAGTGTTATTACAAAATAATCTATTTTAGTATTGCGCCTGGAGGAATTTTGTAAACTTCATTTTCCCAATTTGATCAAGCCAGGAAAAGCAACGCGATCCACGTCTATCACCGAATAGGACCAAATTGAGACTCTAGATAAACTCTTGGATCGGGCCTCCATTCGGAAAATAAGTTCCATTAAAAATAGCGTGTTTTATAAAACGGGTTGTACCATCTTGAATTACACAACAAGATGAAGTTGAATTTTCTTATATTTCTTTTTTTTTAATATAGTTTTTCTTATATTTCTCTCTTAATTTTTTACACAAAAATTATAAAATAAGAATTAAAAGAACTTTCAGAAACAGCAAACAACTCACGTTGCTGCATAACTGCCCCTCCCACGCTTGCCTATCTCTCACGTTCAGAGTCGGACGCTCTTTGAAAGTTGGAAACCAATTTATTTTCCTATTTTTAGAATCATTTCCTAAATCCATCAGTATATATATTCACTGCTCTGACATCTGAATCTTTATACAATCAATTAAGAGAATTACTCAAACGACTGCTTAAACATGGAACATTCCTGGGGTCTGATCTTTTGCACTTGTTTTCTTATTCTAGCAGCCGCCATGAATGGCACAGTTGAAGCTTCCAAGCAGTACACAGTTGGTGATCATATTGGTTGGCAGCAGCCCAGTTCCAACGACACCGATGTGTATATCCAGTGGGCGACCAGTAAAAGGTTTCATGTCGGAGACTCCCTCTACGGCATGCGGCATTTGAGTATCGGAATGACTCGGTCCTTATGGTGGATAAATGGGATTATTACCACTGCAACTCAAACAATCCCATCTATTCGTTTAATGATGGAAACACTGTCATCAATCTCGATAGGCCTGGATTCTTCTACTTCACCAGTGGAGTCCTGGATCACTGCAAAAATGGTCAGAAATTGATGATCCAGGTGATGGGTTTACACCAAAGAGCCGAACCTCCACCTGCCGGTGCGAATCCGCGTGAGGTTGGGCTAGCACCAGGGCCACATCCTAGTTCAGGAATAGTGGTTACTGCGACACTTACTTCAGTCTTTCTTGTTCTTATTGTCACTGTTGCAGCTTTGGAATGATGCGCACCGGATACCTATTTCATTCTTTGTTCTAGTAGTTTTTATTGTTTTTTTTTTTCTTCTTTATTCAGTGAATCACTATAATGCTTGTTACCTTCGTATTTGGATTCATTATTTAGCAAAGTCTTATTGTTCATGTTGATTTCTCGAGGGTTCAGTTTCATAGCCAAATACAGGGAAAATGAAAAATAAAAAAGTTTTACTACATTAGGACGTCGATACTCTTATTACATAAGTTTTTAAGTTAACCGCGAAAAAAAAAATAAGAATAAGAATAAGAAATTGGTATAACGTGTTTTGCCAGAAATCCAACTTTCCACACATCATGTGGAAATTCGAGGTATGGTAAGATAGTTTAAGTTTTAGAATGAAATTTAATCTTTTATGCAATATTTAAATTATTTAAATTCTTAGAGTATAGGATATTTAAAATATTTATATTATATTGAATTTATGTAAAATTAAATACACATATTAATCGAACTAATAAGTTGGAAGTTGGATATTAGTAATTTAAAAATATTTAAATTCTTTAATTATAGGATATTTTAGTTTAAGTATAATTAAATTCATATTTTTCATAAGTAACCTAACGACCAATGGTGGGGAGTTTATCCACCATGAATATGGCAATTGGATATTTTGCTTTGCTCTAAGTTTAGGGACTTGCTCAAGTCTCATGGCTGAGATATGGGCAATTTATAATGTCCTCTTACATGTGTGGCGTCTTGGTTTTCGAAGGGTTGAATTAGAAACTGATAGAGTGAAGGTAAAAAAGATTATTCTTGGCTCTTCGAAGGCTTTACCTGGCAATGCAATTGTGAAGAATATTCGCAATATGTTATCAAGAGAGTGGAGTGTTGTTGTGTGTCAAATTTCAAGAGAGACAGAATAAGGTGGCTGATGCTTTAGCTTCGAGATCGCCCACATGAGGTTTTGTTGTTTGATAGCCCTCCGGCTTTTATTGTGCAGCCGGTCAACAAAGATCAACATGGCAATAGTACAGACATGGCCGATGTTTGAGTGTTTTTGCTCTATTTGTGATTGTTTTATTTGATCTTAAGTGATGCTATGTAAATTCTATCAAGTGTATTTTTTTTATTTAAATTTAAATTTTTTTAATGAGTCACTCGATAGAATTACCCTTATAAATAAAAAACGAAAATTCATTTTTTTCAAACGTTAAGATTCAGTTGATATTTATAAAAAGTAGACCTTACTTTATCAAAGTTAAATAACATATTGTTTACGTTTAATTCAAATTAATTTAATCGTGATAATTCAAGTCGAACTCCTGCGTTGCCACGAACATCTTAACCAAAGTAATCCTGATCAACGGTTCCGATTCAATACAAACAATCAGGACCACCCTGAAATCGTACACTGTCACTCACATATTAAACCCCCTGCCTATATGAAAATGTAATTTACTGCATCCACTCTGCGGAGTTCCCCAAGCCGACAGTTTTTTGGTGTCTCTGGAATCTTCTTCCTTATCCTCAAAAGCTCCTTTTAGAACCCAGTCATACCAGACTATCAACCGCCGGTCTCCAGGTTTAATTTCTCAGTTTCATCGCTTATTAAATATTTCTTATTTGCATTTTTCTTTATGTTTGGCCAATGCTCTGAGTTTTAGAAATCTGAGTTTTTGTAGTATATACGGAGTTAACTATTGCTTAACTTTATTGTAGCTTTGTGGGTTTTTGTTGATACGAGTCGATAAAAGAATTGATAGAAGTTCATTTTTTTAGTTTTTTCCCTATTAATTTATATATTTTCTTCATCTCAGTTTTCCCTATTAATTTATATATGGTTGTTGCAGGGGTAAATACTAAAATTTTACTGGTAAGTTTGATATTTGTTACTCTATTAGTAAATGGGTTCAGATATGGTTACTGAATTATCTTATGCAGTTTTTGTTAAATTATTGCTAACTTGCGGAAATTTTGAATCTGATTTTGACTATTGTCTGAAAATTTACTTAACTCTGCATTTTTTTTCAAGAATAATGAATTTGAAACTATTGCAAGATAAGGCTGTTAGTAGTTAGTAAGAATGAGAAACTTTATACAATAATACATATTCTTCTTTACCTTTATTTATTTTAGTGGCCGTTAATTTGATTTATGCGTCATGTGTTTTATATAGTATTTCAGGTTCTTGAAAGAAAATGGCTTCATCTTTCACTACCATGTCATCAATTGCCTCTCTAGGATTTCCTGGCAGTAAGAAGATGGATACAAAGTTTTCGAATTCTTCGGGACGATTGTCATCCTTTGATTATATATCATCAAGTGCCCTTCTGGGCAAGAAGCAGAAGGTGATTTTACGGAGAGGGCAACCTTCCAAAATTCAGGCTATGGCCAAGGAGTTGCATTTTAACACAAATGGTTCTGCTATCAAGAAGCTACAAGTAAGTTTCAGTGATTGATTTGTTTAGTATGATATCCTTTGCCAACTTTTTTGATGCATGCTTACTTTTTTTTTCCCATTTCAGACAGGTGTTAACAAACTTGCAGACCTAGTTGGTGTTACGCTCGGTCCGAAAGGAAGAAATGTAGTTTTAGAGAGCAAGTATGGCTCCCCTAAAATTGTTAATGATGGTGTAACTGTTGCAAAGGAGGTATGTTTGATATATTGAAGCAATAAACAACAAATAGTAATCGGTTGTCAGTTTTTCTTATTTTTGTTGCATTTTCAATGTTGGACTTCTGCTAATGATTAATGATTTACTATGAATTCTCTTCTGCTGGGTTTGACTGGAATATTTTCCCAATTTTGTATTTATTTATGATTTTTCATTTTGTTTTCAAAGGTTGAGTTGGAGGATCCTGTGGAGAACATTGGTGCTAGATTGGTGAGGCAGGCTGCTTCAAAGACCAATGATTTGGCTGGTGATGGAACAACCACATCAGTTGTTCTTGCACAAGGTTTGATAACCGAAGGTGTTAAGGTTTGTGCGATCTTTCTAGCAATCATCTCATTGGAAATTACATATCCTGTCTATTGCTACATTGCTTTTTTTTGTTATTCTCCCCAGGTGGTTGTTGCCGGTGCAAATCCTATTCAAATAGCAAGAGGAATTGAAACAACTTCTAAGGCCCTGGTGTCTGAACTTAAGTTGATGTCAAAAGAGGTAAAACGTGATTTTTTTTCTAGCATGATCCACAAATTTTGAACCTTATTTTACATGCTAAACGGAGTTATAACTTTAGAAATTTTTTAATGTACCGTTGGTTCTGATCTGCTCTGCAGGTTGAAGACAGCGAGCTAGCTGATGTGGCTGCTGTTAGTGCAGGAAACAACTATGAGGTAGGCAATATGATTGCTGAAGCTATGGGAAAAGTAGGAAGAAAAGGCATAGTGACACTCGAGGAAGGTAGCAGTTCAGAAAACAACTTGTATGTTGTTGAAGGGATGCAATTTGACCGTGGTTATATCTCTCCTTACTTTGTCACCGACAGTGAGAAAATGGCTGTTGAATATGAAAATTGCAAGGTACTTAGCAAGTGTTATGGTTCAACTCTAAAGCAACACGTTCTTCTCTGCTGATGGATCCTGAGGGATTCTAGTTTGCGTGGTCTCTGACTTCTTAAATTTGTTTTCTGCAGTTACTCCTGGTTGACAAAAAGATAACAAATGCAAGAGATCTCGTCCACATTTTGGAAGATGCTATTAAAGGAGGTTATCCGATTATAATAATTGCAGAAGACATTGAACAAGAAGCTCTTGCTACACTTGTTGTAAACAAACTCAGAGGGTCACTAAAGATTGCTGCACTGAAAGCCCCTGGTTTTGGAGAGCGCAAAAGTCAATATCTTGATGATATTGCAATACTCACCGGAGGTTTGTGCATCATCTTATGAAAACCATAACTGGGATATCTTAATTGTTATCTTGTTAAAACTTATTGTAGTATGTATTTAGGAACTGTGATAAGAGATGCAGTTGGGCTATCATTGGACAAAGCTGAGAAGGAGGTCCTAGGGCATGCTGCTAAAGTGGTGCTCACCAAGGAAACCACTACAATTGTTGGTGATGGAAGCACTCAGGAAGCAGTGAACAAGAGAGTTTCCCAGATCAAGAACCTTGTTGAGGTGCTTTGAATTTGAATCCCTTTCCCCCTTCCTGTTAGTATATTCACCTGTTTTGTTTTTGCTCGAGTGTTGAGTATTTTACATATGCAGGCAACAGATCAGGAATATGAAAAAGAAAAGCTCAGTGAGAGAATTGCAAAACTCTCTGGTGGTGTTGCTGTCATTCAGGTTAGCCTTGGCCTTGCATGCCACATTGTTGATGATATAATTAAATATATATACTATCTTTTTTCTTCTTTTATGTTGTTTAATTAATTATTTGTGTTTCTAGGTTGGAGCGCAAACAGAAACCGAACTTAAAGAAAAGAAATTGAGAGTGGAAGATGCTCTTAATGCAACAAAGGTTTTTTGCTTGAAATTTCTTATGAAAGTTGCTCAAGATATTGTACTTTGAATTCTTATTTCCTAACAGCTATTCTCACTCTTAAATTTAATTTTTGAAATATTAATTATATTCAGGCAGCTGTTGAAGAAGGCATTGTAGTTGGTGGAGGTTGCACCTTAGTGAGGCTTGCAGCTAAAGTTGATGCCATAAAAGAGACTCTCGAGAATGACGAACAGAAGGTGATGCATGCCTTGGATTTTAACTTGTCTGTTGGACTGCTGAGTGCTGACATATTATATGACATGGAACCTTTTGTCTGACCTAGTAATTGTTGGCAGATTGGAGCAGATATTGTTAAAAGGGCATTGGGGTATCCAATGAAGTTGATTGCCAAGAATGCTGGGGTCAGCGGGAGTGTTGTCATTGAAAAGGTATTGTGATGGATCATATCAGATCATATCATGCTTAACAATGTTATTATTAGCTCTCATTTTGTTTATCCATTTTTATCATTAGGTGCTGTCAAATGACAACCCTAAGTATGGTTATAATGCTGCAACCGGAAAATATGAGGATCTGATGGCAGCTGGTATTATTGATCCTACAAAAGTGAGTTTCTCTCTTGTTGCTTGATACTATTGTTTGCTTTTTTCCCTTGTCAGAAGGAAAAAAAAAAAGGAGTGATTTATTTACATGAGTGTTGAGAGATCTTTGATTCATACATAGACTTAAAAGTGATGGATTGTGGTTTTCTGAAACATAGGTGGTAAGATGTTGCTTGGAGCATGCAGCTTCTGTTGCAAGGACATTCCTCACTTCAGATGCTGTGGTCGTGGACATCAAGAAACCTGAACCCTTGCCTGCTGGGAACCCTATGGATAATTCAGGTTTTTACAGTTGATTTGAAGTTCGACCTTGCTGTTTAAGTTCTATCAAATGGTTGGTTAACCAATTCCTTCGATTTTTTTTTTGTGACAGGTTATGGGTACTAAACTATCATGCACATTGATTACAATGATCATGCAAAACGATCCTTCCCTTCATGTAAGCAAGTTACTGCAAATTCTTTTATCATGAAAGAAGTTTTTTTTTTTGTTTTGTGTTTGATTATGCTTTCAGAGTATTCTTCCATTTTGGCTTAAGGTGTAGGTGTAGAAACTTTGAATCTCAGTTCTAAATGACGGCATGGAGAAAATTTTTTGAACGTATTCTATAGTATAGTCGCACTAGACAATTCAAAAAAATATATCTTAAAAAAGCAATCAAATTTATTTTATTGTAAATGCATGAGACATGATTAATAGTTATATTAACAAATAATACTACTTACAAGTAATATTTAACTTAGACATACAAATATAATAATAAGAGAAACAGTTAAACATCGGCCATCTTTATATATTTTATTTTTTTAATAATAGTAAAAACAAGACAATACTAACAATAACAATAAAAATTACTGTAAAAATTATTAACGGTGTCGTTTAAGCAGGTTTTGAGATGTTTATGTAAAAAAAACTTCGGGGGAAGAAATTGGGTGTTTTTCGAAATTTGTTTTCTTCCTAAACCTAAATTCAAGTATATTTTGTTCCGAAACCCACGGGCGTGCATTAAACGCGGACTTTTTTTTTTTTTTTTTACAATTCCTACACCTTGAGATATGTTAATTGAGAATTTTTTTAACCACTTATTTTAACTATTGGTCAGTTTGACATTTTCTGCTGTGTAGTGTTATTTTCATTTTATATGTAATGTAATATGTAAAAACAACAAAAGACGAAATTAGGAATAAAATGCTAACAAGCCCACCCACTATTCAGACCCACCAAATTGGTCTACTCCAAATCCCAATAAGGCGTTTTAATTTAAAACTCTCAAATGGGCCAAAATTCAATCTCTTTCTTAACTCGATTAATTTTAAGTCAATTAATGATTAATTTTAAGTCAATTAATGATTAATTTTACGAAGTGAACAAACATAAAATTAAAATTTAGTTAAGCATTTTTAGTCCCGGACAAAATTTGATATTCAAATGGTTGGTTTTAACTATTTACTACTTTAGTGTTGGGATATACATAGGGACATCAAAAAGAGACATGATTTTTGTTCGTATGAGAAATGGTATACTTTATTTTTAAGAAGGGTTGTGAGTTTGTTACAATAAAGACCTTGTTATCATCGATCTCAAGTTCAATCTCAAACGACCCGTTTTTATTTTCTTTATTTATAAAAAATACGGGACATGTTAACACTTCATACATAATTAATAATAAAATGATCCTAACCACCAAATCAAACTTCATTTGATTTGGAGTTTGGTTAAAACCTAAGATTAAGTCAATCACCCATCCCCACCTGAGACTTTGAGTTCTAAGGTAATTGAACTGTCCCGATCGATGACACACCTAACTGCACCAACGTTTAAGATTTTTGAATTTAATTACTCCGTTTTTAATTAGGTCCTGAATTGTTTGCAAATTCCCATTTTTTTCATGCGTCAGGAATTCAACTTTTCTGTTCGTCTTTGATCAATTTTTTAAAATTATAATTGTATTTAGAATTTCAGATCTTTTATATAAAAAGTTGATGTGTTAATAATTTATAGTTCTACAAATCAATAAAATTTAAATATATTTATTTATTTTATATATAAAAACTAAAGTCAAATCGTGTGGTTTGCATATCTAGGTTGGATCCAAAATATAATAGGTGGGCAGGCAGCAGAGTCAAAGTGAGTGGCCACCAGCACCTTTTATTCTAGACTTGTCCATCGGTTGGTCGGGATGTGAATCTTTCTTTCCTCAAATCCCCTCCGGTGGTGAAAATTCAATCCCAACAATTTATGTTTTATTCTTAGTTATTTATTTTGCTTAATTTTTTAAATATTTTATTGATATTTAATATTTTAGATTTTTAAATCACGTTTTCATTTAAATTTTTTCTTAAATATTAAATAAGCTATTTAACTTTTTAAAAAATAAGCCTTAATTTTTTTTAAATATCAATTAATTTTTTTTACGTCAACAATCACAGTAAATCACTACGCTAACATCGTAACAGTTAAGAACGAATTTCGTATGTTAAAAAGTCACATTAATTTTTTATCGGTATGAGGATCACATTTATTTTTTAGGTACAAGGCCCTGTAAACCAAAAAGACAAAAAACTTATATATATATATATATTTAAAAAGTCATAGATTTAAATTAATTACTTTATTCGCACTTGTTAAGTTAACAGCATAGAGAACCAATCATTCAGTTGAACCCGAAGCTCATTATTTATACACAACTGTAAGGTGACGACTTAATGAATACGTATTTTAAGTCAAATCATAAGACAAAAAGAGCAAAATGTGAGATGATTGAATTAAAATATCTCCTATAACAATTTGATTTAAATTAATTGGTTAATAAATTAAATATTACTAATTTAAAAATTAATTAAATATTTTAATATTTAGATTTCATTTATATGATTTTACATTTAAATTATATGCAATAAATATCTATAATTTCGCTTTATATAAAAGATTAATGTCCAGTTGATTATTAAATCTTTAATTTGTTATCAAAATAATTCTCTAATAATACAAATACGAGAATAGAATAGTCCCAAAAATCAGGGGGCTTTAGTCTCCCAACAATTTGAAAATTCATATTAATTCTTTTATTTTTTAAAATTTAATTTGATCTCGTCAATTTTTAGAAATTTATATTAAACTAATATTTTTAATTAAATTCTCTAAAATTTAATATGCCCTCTTTAATTTTCGGTCTAATAACACTTTAAGTCTCTTAAATTTAAATATTAGATAAATTAAGTATTGTCACTCAATTTTAATTTTAAATATGTAATAAAATCAGTAAATTGGTCTCTCTTAATATTCGATCTTGGCTCAATCCATATCAAAAACTACACTATCTCAACTTGAAATATTTATAGGTTTAATGCAGTTAGAATTGAAGTTGTAGCGTCTTCAAGTCTTTTTCAATAGCAGCAGTTAATAAATAACCAAAGTTGCCTAAAGAAAACAGCAAATATATGAAGAATCTGATTGGTCGGAATCAAAGATCCCTCCATTATTAACACTAACAACTCGGCTTGATTTATTTCTAAACCTCGGGAGTATAAATTAATTAATTAATTAATTAATTAATTCTATCATTTATTAATTTGTCACATGTATGCATGACTATGAGCCCATGAATTGGATAAAATTAAAGCTTTAAAATGTTTAAACTATGGGGCAACTGGCAACACTTTTCTTATAGCGGTTTTAAATTATATCTAAACTCTAATTTACTATAAAATTAAATATACTTAACTAATCTATTTTTTAATGTGAAGTATTCAACTCTATAAATGCTTTGAAATAATATAGAAACACTTTGACACAGTGGAGTTATGCTTAATCTACAATTTCTTATAATATTAAACAATGAACGACTGTCAAAAGTCAAAACTCATCGATATTTTTCTTAATTCCCACTAACAAGACGTGACGTGAGTTGTTATCTAATTCAATGATTAAATTTAATAAATTATTTGAAATTAAAATGAAGACCAAATTGTTATAATAGATCATGTCAATATCTTTGTAAGTTTTTTAATGGTTAGTAACTAAAATCGAAAATTTTATAGAAAAAACGTAATGTTACTGACCAAATTTATAGAAAAATTTGATTATCAAAGTAAAAAATTTTATTGGCGTAGTTTATCATTTTTATATGATAAAACTAGAGATTTAATTTGTGAATATTTTTACAAATAATAGTAGTTAGTTCTATTAAATAGAGATGAAATATCTAAACATTACAAGATAGTCTACAAAATAAGAAAAAACTAATCAAGATATTTCTCCAAAAATTATTATAGTGCACAGACTAACCCTTTAAAGTAAAACATGAACAAACAATGAAATGGTTAAAAATTCAACCAAACAATTCGGACAAATAGGTACAAACAAATGTCATTGTCGACGGTAAATTACAAACAACATCAACACAAACATAAAAAATGCACATAACAATGATGGCTCATTGATAAACTTACATTACCACAACCAATCGTGACATGTATTTGCTGATTGAGAAAATCTACCAATATTCAGTATCGAAAGCAGAGATAGATTAACAATCTAACATAATGAACATTGTATAAAGAGTCAAAGACATCCAATTCTAAAAATAAAAAATAAAAAGTGCGTCACAAAAGCTGATAAAATCATGTAAATTTTTATGTGAAAAGAGGAGACTAAATAACATAAAATAAAATAGCATAAAATATTTAAAAAATAACAAAAAATATTAACTATTGAGATTAATCCAAAATTGTAATAGTCATCGATAATAAAAAGAAATATAAGAAATTTCAGAGAGAAGTTATGCAAGAAAAATTGTGGGCAATTTTAAATTAACTATAAACTAAACTTATAAACACCAAATTAAATTTACTTGTAAAAAACAAAATTTTCACCCGTAATACATGAAATATTTTAGTTTTGCCATTTATTTATTCATCGTTTAGGTTTCAAAAATTAAAAAGGTCAGAGTGACTAGAGAAGATGAAAATGACGTCATGGATTTAGACGAATCAAAGGGCATATTCAACAATTTAAAATCCCTAGAAACAGATATCTGATCATTTTTTTTATTGAAATCAAATTCTCAGTTACAATGAGTAAATGATAAGTTTCGGCATTGACCTTTCCTGTTAATGTTGTTTGTCTTATTAAATGGGAAAAATATTTTTAAACCATACTATATTGTACATGATGGTTGAAGTTGTTAGTATTTGAATTTAATTATTAAAACAAAAAGAATTTAACAAGTGATCGGAGTAAAAAAGCGAATGATGTTCATTTTTGGAGACCCGAGTTCAATCTTTTTGTCTATAAAGTGTGTGTATTGTCAAAGAGTTAAAAATATGTATGAACAGATAAAACTATGAAGCAAAAAAGCATTAATAAAACACAGATATATAATAAAATATAATAATTCACAAGATATTAAGGGTAAAATTTTGATACACTATAAAAATCCAAATCCTAAATTTCTAACCCTAAAAACTAAACCCTAAACCTTAAACCCTATACACTAAATTCTAAACATTAACATTAAATTCTAAACCCTACAACCTAAACCCCTAAACCTTAAACTAAAACTCTAACCTCTATCGAAGTTGTTTCCAGATATTAATAACACAAAAATTACATATGTGCAAAGGATTTGGAAAAGCTTGTCTGGTTATATTCTATGAAAAAGCTAACAACCATAAATAAATTGATATCGATAAACCTTTAAATTAAAAGAAGGAGAAGAGAAAGTTCATCAATTTCTTCAAGTTGTAGGTGTGTACATTTTTATATGTTTTTGACAGAGTAGAGAAAACCTAACTATGAGACTCGTACGGTTTTATATATTACAAAAACTATGGAAAACTGATAAGTGAGCCCTGAGCCGTTAGCCAAAAATAGGCAAACAAACCGAATAATTCCCCATACAGAATTACAGCAACCCTAATGAAGAAAAGATGTGGAAAAAAGTTTGATAAAAAAAGAAAAGCTGTGGAAAAAAGTAGTAAATTATTCCCACAGGGAACTATTTCCAAAGCTGCCTGCTGTTAAATTCTCTGCAACCCATATCTGATCAGAGAATCCTCCATAGGAATCCAGTGGCGGATACGCCCACCCATCTACCGAGTCAAGGAGTATTATCTCGTTCCGTGAGTCAAACAACCAGTCGAAATTCCCATCCATGTTGGGTAACTCAACGATTTCACTCAGCTCCTCGGGTTCTTCCGACGGAAATGAAGATTCGGAGACCAAAGACGATGATGATGAAGAAGATGATAGGGTGTTGAAGTTGACCATTGAAGCAGCTTTAACGGCGGCCGCTTGGATGTCACGGGGAAGTAATGAAACCGGTCGAGGAAGCGACTCCACGAGCTCAGGGAAGTTGAGAACGGCGGAATCACCTTTGATGGTCAGAGCAGCAACATCGTGAGCACGAGCTGCCATTTCTGCGGTGGGGAAAGTGCCGAGCCAAATGCGAGATTTCTTGCGGGGTTCGCGGATTTCCGACACCCATTTGCCCCAACTCCTCATTCTCACACCCCTGTAAACTGGGTATTTCCCCCCCTCCCTAGGTCTTTTAGCTAATTTGCTGCGAGTTTCTGAAGAAGACGGAGAAGATGTAGGGGATGAGTTTGAGCTATAACGCTCGGCTTCTGACGATGAAGAATGATTTGGTTTTGTCATTTGTTTTTTCAACGAGAGTTAGAATCTACAGGGCACACAATTAAAGGCTAGAGAAAAGTGAGAGAATTACATTGAATATATAGAGAGAAAGTGGTAATGGGAAGGTTAATTGTGAGATAGAAAATAAAAAATAAAAAATAAAAAATAAAAAATAAAGGAGGTTCCCTTCCAATGTGACCCTTAACCTACCGTTATTTGAAACTTGCAAACAAAGTGCAATGAAAATGTAAGGATATGCGAATGAAGAGAGAGATTGGTAAGATACAAAATAGAAAGGGCACAGTACATTTATGTTTATTAAATAAGCTTAAATATTTTTTTGGTAGTGGTTCTAAAGTTACAAAATAATTATTAAATATTTTATTTGTTATAAAATTGTTTTATTATTGATAATTATTTTAATAGTTTTTGATAAATTTAAGAACCATCTTGTAATAGTTTGAATTAGTATTTTATAATATTTTAAAAAATAAAAATCTTATAATTATTTTAAATATTTAATGGTC
The DNA here is from genome assembly GCA_019671005.1 of Hibiscus mutabilis. NCBI lineage: Eukaryota > Viridiplantae > Streptophyta > Magnoliopsida > Malvales > Malvaceae > Hibiscus > Hibiscus mutabilis. The sequence goes on along the minus strand of CM033748.1, from coordinate 6,364,195 downwards.
ATTTAATAACTTTGAAAATTCAATTTTCAAAGATAATTTTAACTTACATTAAGAAAAAAGAATGCATTTTATCCAAAATAAAATGGAGAATGGTTTGACATTTTTAACACACTCCATTTTAAAAATTATTAAATAAAATTACACACTCTAAAATTATTTATTGAAATTATATTTTTTTTACCAAAAGTCCTAAGAAAACACTACCGATATTATGCGCTTTCACATATGTATGTTGCATATTTTTGAAAAAAAATCATTTTATTTTTTCTCCTTAACTTCCCCTTTTCTTCATTTTTGGTTCGTCTACGTGTCGCGCAAAATGTGCATCAGTCTAACTTATAAATCAAACCCTTAAACCCTAAATTAAATAAGTATGTAAAAAAAAAAATCACCGTCAGTGTATATATATTATTCTATAAATATTAGTATATATGTTTTTTTAGTAATTTTTGAGATTTTAATTAAAAATATTATATTGGGTGTGGGACCAATGGAAGAATGGGTCAGCTCTCTACGATTAGCAAGAGTGAAAGGTGGCGGATGCTACACGTATATACAAATCCAAGCGTCCCTGCTGCAACGTTCTAATTCCAAACACTGCAGTTTGTCTCATAATGACCTTTCTTACCTTTTTGGGACATCCGTGGGAGGTCCTCTGTACTCTCTGTTTTTAACCTTTTAGCCCTCCCTTTTCATATTTTATTCAAAACCACACCAATCATCGCCATTGTCCATCACTTCATTGCGGGTATGCATTCATTAATTTTGATGAATTTGTTCATTTCACCCCTTTCATCTTTTTTTTACTCAATTAGGTTAAGTATTATAATGATTGATTGTGTTACAGTTACTTGATTACATTGATTGTAACTGTGATTATTTTTATAATTGTTGAATTAACTTGTAATTATGTAGTGTAATTATGATGGTTTAATTTTATGTCTTTTTGAATCTTATCATATGTAAGTTTTATTTAAATATATTTTAGGAAAATTTTACCACGCTCAACGAACATAGTTGAACACCACTAATACTGAACATCGCTTAACACTATTAAATTAATTAATAAATATTAAAAATTTTAAAGACTCAACATATAATTATAAATTATTTAAAATAAAATTTCAAATAATTTATTTTCCATAAATATTATATATTTTTTAAATAACTGGATCAAATACCAATTTTAGTCAATTTAAAAAATAAAAAACCCAAAACCCAAAACTATAAATTGTAAACCATAAACCCTAAACTTGAAATCCAAAAACCTAAACCTTAAACACCAAACCATAAATCATAGACTATGAACCCGAATTCCAACATTGGATTTAGGGTTTTAGGCTTAGGGTTTAAGGTTTTTTGTTTTTTAATTGACTAAGGTTGATATTTGATCTAATTATTTAAAAAAATTAAAAATGTAATATAAACAGAAAATAATTTAATTGAAATTTTATTTTAAATAATCTATAATTATATGTCGAGTCATTGAGTTTTTAATCTTTATTAATCAATTTAAAGGCGTTCAACGATGTTCAGTGTTAGTGGTGTTCGTCGAACGTGGTAGACTTATTGTTGAAACATTGATTTTGATATATCTTAAAATGAAAAATATTTTTGGACTTAAACTAATTTGTAAAAATATTTCAAAAGTCCATAAACTTGAAAAATATATTTGAAATATTTTCAAAGGTTTTTTTTGACATGTTTCAAATAATTTTAAATAGCGAAAGTCTCAAAAACAAACCTTAAGTATCGATACACATGTCCCCGTATTAACACACACTGTGCCTGCATCGAAACAGATTTCTGTGTTCCCATACACTCTTTTGTCCCCGAGTTTTTGGCAAATTCCAGTAGCCAAAATGAGTACCAATACGGCCTAAGACGTACCGATACCCTTTGGGTTGTACCAATATGCCTATGTAGCATACTGATACCCCGTGTTATAAATGCTCTAACGGCTAGTTTTCTGAAGAACATGTACCGATACCGGTCCCCGTGTACCGATACCGACAAACTCGAAAATGCATTTATTGCAGGAAATAAAAACCCCAACGACTCTAAATCAACCTCAACGGCTAGTAAGTAATGACCACAAACTCATTAGAGGGTTTAAAAGCAAACTTCAAGCAGCCATGCAAGACTAAAAAACAACTTACCAACATTCAATGTATAAGAAAAGTGTTTTGTGCTTTTAATTGTCGTTTTCTTTGTAGAACACACTTGTGAGCTTAATTGTCATGTATGCTCAAGTGTTAAGTTTTGGGTGAGAGCTTAATTGTGCAAACATTGTACCTTATGAGGGTTTTATAGTTTGCTATTTGTTTTTCTCTTGTAAGAGAGGGTTTTCTCAAAGCTTTGAGGTTGTAAAGGTTTATTCTTGAGCCTAGAAAAGGAAAAAAATTCATTGTGAATTTGAGAAAATTCTTAATGAGAAGCTAATGTAAATGGAGGCAAAGTTTAGTTAAAAATTTGAACCACTATAAATTATTGTGTCCAATTTTATTTTTTCACAGCTTCCACTACAAACACCTTAAAACCAATTCACTCTCCTCTTGACTATTTTGGTTGATCGTGAGCCTCCTAACACTCATCCTATATTACAATAATTAATTTTAATTATATTTTTTATTAAATAATTTATGATCGAGATATTTTGAGTTTTATATTAAAAAGTAGCTAATGCTACATATGAATCCAATGCGATAGGAGAAAGACAATTACATGAATCAAATTTCAGCTTTTTATAGTTGGGTTTTTCCCCTTAAAAATAGATTTTTTCCTCTTCTTAAAAACAATTGAAATTAAAATGATTGTGCAATATCATTTACCTTTGGCTGATAGCAAGTAGTTTCCGCACTGGTTTCATCGCAACGAAAAACAACTAAGAGATTTCGTTTATGGGAATGGGACCCTTTCACTGATTTAATCAGATCTATTTTCATCACAACACATCAAAGATATTTTTGCCTCTAAATCCATTATTTTTTTTTATATTTTTTCTATTTAAATGCTAATATGAGAAAAATAAACAAATTAATGTGTTAATATTTAATGTAAACCAAAAATTAAATAGCAGTATAAAAAACAAACAAATTCAGAAGTTAAAACGTGATTTGTTTTTTAATTTAATTTAATTTAATTTATTGATTAAATATACGTTCGACTAGCCAACATCTCTTTGGGCAGTCCCACACATTTATTTGTGGTGTTTGCATTTCACTTCCCGACCTGGTTTTTTATTCTGATATCTCTATATATTCCATCGACACATCCCTTATTTTTTTCGTTTAAATATGTTATCATCCGGTTTACGTCAAACGCACAATATCTGGGCCTTTCCTTTTCGGGAGGAGGAGTGCTCAATATTTCCAGATGTTAATGAACGTGTTAGCAATGGGCCTGTTTGGTAGGCCTGAGACTGTTCCGGAAATCTCATTTCTCAAATGGAGTCCGAATCTGAGTATTGGGAGAATTGCAAATTAGCAGGCACTGACTGGAAGAGCTGAAAACGGAGGCAAGTTTGTGATCAAACACACGGTAAAATGAGTGCAGGTAATTCAATAACAAGGAAATTAGCTTCCTTTTTGTTTTCCTCTTTCGAGATAAATTTTGTTTATTTGATGATCAATCTCTTCAAGATTTCCAGCTTACCAGTATACTCCTTAAAATTGTCGTCTTCCTCTGTAATTGTCAATACCCATCGTTTTGAAGCTTGGAGAAGAAACCATTTCATCGTGGTTATATCGAGTCTGTTGTTTTCTTGAAACCCTTCTTTTATCTGGTTCAGTTTAAATTGCTGGTTAGCTGTTCGATAAAAGTCCTCTGAAGATACTTGTTTTTGTACTATCCTAAATTGTATAGCCCCCCCCCCCCTTTTTTTAAATAGAATCAGTTCGTCCATTTCTTTAATTATTATTAGTAATTGTGATTTGTGAAGTGGTTTTGGAGCAGGAGGTGCATTTGGTGGGAATAGAGGGCTAAGACCAGTGCCGCCCGAGAAAGGGGTCTTCCCTTTGGATCATTTGCATGAATGTGACTCGGTGAGCAATCTTGCTTTTGGTTCTTGAAGATCTTTAAAAGAAGTACTATCTTGTTGAAACAGGAATCTGAAATTGAGCTTTTGAATGGGATGTCTCCTTTCTGTATTTAACTTCAATGTTACCAACTTTATTTTTGTAGGAGAAGAAAGAGTACCTCAATTGCCTTAAAACTTGTGGCCATAAATCTGAAAAATGTAGAGAATTCTCCAAGAAATACTTGCAGTGTCGAATGGAAAAGTGAGCCTTAATTTTCTCTCGTTGCCACTTTTTATACTTATGCATGGTTTTTGTTTATGGATAGATACCCATTTGGATGTTTTTTTCCCATTTTTTTTATATATTTGCTCAGAATCTTAGGTTGCTGGTTCAATTTAATGATCTACAGTATGTGGTTTCAGTCCCTGTTTCTGCTAAAAATGTCATATTTTATACTGCCAGACCCAAACAATATCGGATTTAGCAACCTAATTGTAGGAGAAAGTTTCTATTGAATGATTTGAGCATAAATTTGTAAAGATGTTCCATTAGCACTCAAGTATCATGGTGGATGGAATTAGTTGTCAACGGCTACTCCACACCCTTGGCATTGAATTTTTCTTTGTGTAAAATAATATTCATCTAAGAAGCTATATGTATATGCGTATAATTTTGTATATTTGTATAATATATATCTATGATCTATCTGTCTATATGATGATGAGTTTAAATGGAAAATGGTTGTTCTTTTTGGCAGGAACTTGATGGCAAAGCAGGACTTGTCGGAACTTGGATTTGGGAAGCCATCGGAGGCGGAAGCTTCTGTCGGAAACGAATTATCAGAAAATTAATGGTTTTGATGTTCAACTGCTAATCATCTGACATTTTTTTTCCTGAACGGTACTCATAGGAGTGTTCATTGTTTAAGTGGGATGTTTCTCCAAAAATATATTTAGAAATAAACGAAGATTATCAATTAAAGTATTTATTATATTCACATGCATATCACTTTTATATTTTTATTTATTATTTTACTCAAGCTTATGTTTATCTTATCAGTTTTAGATTCAATGAGTTCGATTAATCCCGTCTTTTGAATAACTACGATGCATATAATAAAAAACATAGTTTTTTTTTCAATGATTATAAACAAGAAAAGTGAGCGGATTCGAGCATTTATTTAAGGAAAATACTTTGATATAAGTTTGCCTAAATTTTAGTTTAGGCAAGTGTGTTAATTTTGAGATTCAAAGATTTAATTTATAGTTTATGATTAAAGGTTTTATTTTAGAACTTAAGTTTGTATTTTTTATTTTTTGGAAAATTTTCAGCTCAAGTGATTTCAAAATCTTCTAATCAAATTATTGTTTATGTTGCACTCCCGATTTCTCAGGATTTTGTTCTAACTAATTCGGACTGACTTGTGTTGTACACCTATGGTGGTTTATTCTTCCTACAGGAATTTGCTGTATAGGCAAGGCTTCAAACTCGAGACATGTTTAAGCTATACTAAGCTGCTTATCGCTTGGAACAACCTGTCGGCACTCAAATCAATTTTAATTTAGTTCAAAATCAAACATTTTCAGTATTTTTTTCCTTTTTTTGATCATTTTTTCCATTTTAAATTCATTTGACTTCCTTTTTTTCCCTAACGCAAACTGTAATAAAATTTAAAAAAGAAAGGAAAAAAAAAACAGAAAACGGCTAGCGGGAGACAAAACCTAAGGCAGACAACAACAAACATTTACTTGTAATTACACAAAAAACACGCACAAAACTTTTAAACTCTCTACCTACTTACCTCGATGGCTTCGCTACAAGTGCTGAGACATTTATTTTTCATTTGCATTTGTTCCTTTCTTTTCTTCTTCTTCAATGGCGTCCCATTTGTTTCTTCAACTGCCCCATTTCTCCTACTACACGTAAGTTCCAATTTACGTCTCAATGGTATTTACTCCTTGAAACTATTACCTTCTCTCAATTGGATTGAGAGAATTTTTTTTTTGGTTTTTGTCGCCTTTGCCTGCATCAAATTTATGGTAATATTTTAATTTATTGCATTGCATATGCCATTCACTTTTAACTGATTCAGAGCATACATTTTTGTTTGATTGTTTTGATTATATGAAGTTGGTTGTCTTTCTTTTTTCTTATGTATTGTCGAAGTTAGAACTTAGAACCCAATAATGTACTGTAAATTACTCATTTGATTCATGTAATACTCATTTTGGATAATTTAAAAACAGTTTTTTTAATAACCAAAAGGCTAAATGAATCAAAACGGAAGATGGGAAGCAATGTAATATTAATGGACATCTTGTTGGTTTGAGGAGTTGAACATTGTTATCTGTCGCAGACAAGCTAATGGATTGAATTGTAAGCCTAGTTCAAGTGCATTACACTGTTCAAAGTTCCACCGAAGGCTGCTGGGGAATCATTTCACGGAAAATAAGAGCAGTTTACTTGGAGATAGGACATTGTTTTGTGAATTATTAAAGGAAATGAGATAGGACATGTTTTGTGAATCATTAAAGGAAATGAGATTCTGGAGAAGAATCACTGACTAATATGATTCTTCAGGTAGCAGTTTCCAGCTAGAAAGATGTAAGTTTTTGTAGTAGTTCTTCTATTCTATATTATTAGTATTATCATAAATGATGTTGAAAATTCTAAAACTTCAAAAACCAACTCTTTTTGTTTCAAAGATTCCATACTGTTAGATCAAACTCAGATAGTGTTTGTGCTAATGCCCGCAGAAAACTTCCCAAGAAACTCTATGTTTCTCTGACTCTGGCCAAGTCTACTGTCTCGTCTCCTTAATTATGCCTGAGAGGCTGATAGTGGTGTTTAGCAGCGACAGATTCGTTAGAGGAGTTCATTGAAAGTCGGTTGAAATTGCGACATCCAGAATTGGTACAATGGTTCAGAGTGGTGGAACTTCCAAGGATGACAGGATTTTTCATTCCATTGTTAAAGAAATGGTTTATGGAGTATGCAGGAAGGTTTGCTCAAAATACTCCTTTGCTTTCAACCAAAAGTACTTTTTCTTCCCTATAGGATTATTGACACCCTCCTACTTAATAACTCCGTCCCTATGGTAAATGCGAATTAGATTCATACGTTTATTTTCCCCACATCCTATAATTTCACCTTTGAATAAATTCATTGATTTTTCTGCAACCTGTGGCTTAACCTAAACACAAGAATATTCAGCGGTGTTGCTGGAATTATTACGGCTATTAGCTGCTGTGCTGCAGTAGAGAAATTATGTTCTGAACACATCTCTTGTCCCTTGTCTAAAATATCAGTAGGCGGTGTTATAGTGGAGCTTATGGATCTTTCACATGGTATTGTTTCGGTCGACAAATTACACCAGTTAGCTACCGAGGCAGGATTTGAAACTCATTTCCTGTCACATTTTGGTGCAAAGGTTCTGTCTAGCAAGAAGAGTGATGAGATAGAATTTTGGATAGGCTTGGCTCAAAGGAAACTCTCAGTAGCTTTCACCAAAGAAACCATGATTCCAGGCAAACTGGAATTTAACAGCAAGGTTTTCCTCATGGTTTCCAAATATTTTAGTATTTTCAGCGAGTATGCCCTTTTAGAACATATCATCCGCGGTTAAGTTGTTATAAACATTTGATTTTAAATCTTTGATAGGTTCAGGCAGATAGCTTGGCTACATTAGGACTTTTTGCATATCTAGGGAGGAAGACTATATTGTTTTTTTCACAATTGCATATAAATGATCTTGATGAGCTGGTGAAGGACTTCCTGAGGTAAAATGTGTCTTTATTTTGTTGACTCCTGATTACTGCGACTCACCATTGAAATATGCTATAAGAGTTGTAGTGCTTTGGGTGCAGCTACTTGGAGTGCGGAAGCCTTTTCATTTACCCGGAGTTCTCTTCCATATCAGTTTACCAATTCTTCATGGAGGTTAGCTGTATATGCTATAAGAATTCTTGCATTTCATTGAACTATGAGAGTCGATCTCTAACTGACATTTTCAAGCACTAACTAATACCAAATGCTAAAATTATACATACAGGTAGTCACTGATGAAATTGGATGGCTTGATTTTTATGGAAACTGTTCTTTCACTAGCAATTATGGAAAAAGGTCCAAGCAGCATGCAATACAAGCAGAGAAAGAAATCATATTGTCAAATGTTTTTACTGTTTGCCATGATGTTTTTTCTGGGTTTGCGCACTTCAGCCGCTCGGCTCAGCAGCCCTTAGATTCTCAATTGTTAGCATTCTTGCTCCAGAGGTAGCCAATAATCTTTCTACCATAACATTTTAACTTATCTGATTGTTTTTTAGTAATTTGGATTTTTAAGATATGTTATCTGAAAATTTCAGCCAAAGGCTGTTATCTTTATGTCTGGAAAATTACTGGGCTGCTTACAATAGATCGGGGTATGTTGGTTGTTTCATATGGCATTGCCATGGCGTTTTCCGTAGTGGAATGAACTTTGTACTAAAAGAATACATTATTGAGCTAATATTGAATTATCTAGCAGGGAACCGTTAAAGATTACAGACTCGGGTGCCTCTAAGCATGGACCATCTACTGGAGCTATTGGCACGGCCTGGTTTTTAGTGGCCTTGGAAGCACTGACAGAGGAATCTCAAATCGATGAATCTGGACATTTTTGTATGCCAAAAAAGGTACGGATTCCATATTCAGATATGCGATGTTATGTCATTTCCTTTCACCATAAATTCCATTGGCAAACTTGTTGTAGATTTGAAGAAAAAGAAAATGGTGAAATCTTGTATGACTGTACGTAGGATAAGTACAGTTCAAGCAATGTTACTCGACTGAGAATTTAACAATCTCATGAACACAAACCTTTCTCATATCTGGAAATAATTCAGAAGAGAAAAGATTGACAGGCGAAGTGATTAAAGTACTTCTAATGTGTTCTTTGATCAAATATCAGTCAAGAAAAATATCTTTAAAAGTTGCAAGGCCATTTGTGTTTTGCATGTCAAAGCTGCAATAGTATTGTGCGAAACCAGACATGATCATATGAACAGGTATGACAATACCAGCTAAGACGAGCAACGGGGTTCTGTTCAAAGGTGGACAAACCACTGCTTTTCAGTTTTTTTTCATTTTTTTTGCTGTTGATAGCTGCCGCACTTCAGTTCAGCCAGAAAAGATCCGGTAACCTTTGCAGAGGGAACTGACATCCTCAAATCAGATGCCCTGCATGAGAGTTTAATTAGAAAATACTGCACCAAATTGATTGGTTCAAGTTCCGTAAGGCCAATAACCTTGGTTCTTGTCACTGAACAGACTCACACCAGATCTTCATACTCGGAGCATTAATAGTAAAATAAGGAAAATTTTGCAGGATGTATGGTTGGGAACTCAGTTGCTATTCGTCGACATCACAGTTTCCCTGGAGCTACTCACAAAGCACTTGCGAGGCCAGAAGGTCACAGCCAGAGAAAAAGGGAAGTTAAAAAGAACTTTGAATGGCATTGCTACACTCATTCCTGTAAGCAGTTTAACTCCTCTCACCAATGCTTTCATCACTCATAGGATGATTTCCTATGATAAAACCATGCTTTTGTCTTTTCAGTGCTCATCTCAGTAGCTATGTTGCTCTTGACTCTTCATTTTCTATTAAGTTCATCGTCCGATACTCATATCAAACACATATATCCGTGTCGGAACCATACCCATGTCCAATATTGATCATCAAGTCTGAATAACATGGAATGGCTTATGTCATTTTCTTTTACGTATCTTAATGGCCAGGTATCAGCTGTAGGGCATGCAGCAATGCTAGCAGCAATCAACAAGCACCTACCATCTTTGGTAAAAAGACCTTATTGTTGTCTCTACTTCTATTTTTATGAACCCTTTTAGAACATTTTACTAAATCCTGGTTTCATTTACTGCCCCAACTAGATTCCATCACCATATACTTCTGAGCGTTTGGATGTTGCGAAACAACTGAAAAGAACCAAGAGGATGGAAGTTACATCGTGGAGCAAC